>OMKL01032843.1:0-12441 GCA_900302295.1 Parasudis fraserbrunneri
ACGGATGTGCGCATGCCCACACGCACACATGCATGCATAAACAGACACACACACACACACACACACACACACACACACACACACACACACAAACCAGACACACACACACACACACACACACACACACACACACACACACACACACAGATACACAAGATAGTATACTATACACACAGTCTATACTATACACACAGTCTCAGATAAATCGCCATCTAAATTTACATGCACCAGGAAATTGTCCTGGTGGATCAATGCATACACACATTCAGGAATTAAAATAAAACAAAACACATGTTTAGACATGAGAATGTATACACAGATGAAGAATATTGGAGTTTCTATAATGGATGCTTATGTACAGTTAAGTCATCCGAACTATGTCTATATATCAGGGTGATGCTTGATAAGGTGAGTGTTTCCAGGATATTTCAAGGTTCATATGAACAGAAAAAGATGAAAAATACAAGACTGATGCAATAGCAGGTATGCAAATGATGGAGCTTGTGTTACATTGAGTCTAATACAATAAATAACAACTGAACCACAGTAAATGATGACTGTCAAGAAATCACACTGTGCCAGAGTGTGGTGCAGTTGTCAAATGTTTTTGGGACCATTTTCAAATCTTCATGTTTTATAGTACATGATAAGTACATTAAGTAGACATGATGCTTCTACGTGTGTTATCAGGGCTCCTTCAGGTGTGGCCCCTGTAAGACAGGCTACGTTGGGGATCAGCGACGTGGCTGTAAGCCTGAGAGGGCCTGTGGTAACGGACAACCCAACCCCTGCCATGCTAGCGCTGAGTGTATTGTCCACCGGGATGGGAAAATAGAGTGTCAGGTGAGATTTAAACATGTAAAAATAAAAATGACAGAAAATACACACACACAAAAAAAAACCAAAAAACCCATTGTGGGCTTGTTTTTACTCTTCTGACATCTAAGTTCTATTTGAGCAGTTATGGACTGCAGATACTATATCTAGTACATAAGTCTACATGAAGTACATGAGTCAATCTTTCCTTACAGTGTGGAGTCGGATGGGCTGGCAATGGCTACCTCTGTGGGCCTGATATTGACATTGATGGTTTCCCTGATGAGAGACTGCAATGTCCTGAGAGAAACTGTGCCAAGGTAAGTCGCTTTTATGACCCTATGCAGAAGAGGCCTATGAAAAGCAGACACAGAGAAAAACACTCAGAGGTATAACAGAAGTTAATCATCGGCAAAGAGGTGGTGGCTGCTTTATAAAGGTGTTTGATATTTCTCATTTAGGCTTCTGAAGAGTGAGTGTCTTTCTTTTCAGGATAACTGTCTAACTGTTCCCAACTCTGGTCAAGAAGATGCAGACAAAGATGGAATAGGAGATGCCTGTGATGAAGATGCGGATGGGGATGGTATCTTGAATACACAGGTTCATGCATCGCCATTTCTCACCGATAAATATTTTGCACTTCAACTTGAAATAAATTGATGGGGAATGCCACCCATTTGAACAATTCACATGTTAATCCTATGCCCCAGGACAGTTCAGTCAATATCTGTGAATATGCACCACTCTCTCCTAGAGGTAGAAATCAGAGAGAGAGCCGCTGAATTTGTGATATCGTGTGGATATAAAAATCTGGGGCTGTTCCATAGAAAATAAATGGGCCACTTACTTTATGGAGCAATAAAATGTTTGTTTGAGCTCTTGCTTAAACAATGAGGTTTAAATTCTGGTATGTTAGAAATACTAACTATAAACCTCATTTTAGGAGCTCAATTTAGCATTTCATGGCTCCAAAAAGTCAATGCCCCATTCATTGTCTATGCAGCAGACACAGATTTTACATCCAGGTGACATCACATATTTGAGGACTCTCTCTCTCTCTCTCTCCCTCTGATTTCTAGCTTCAGGAGAAAGTAGTACATGTTCACAAATATTGACTGAACTGACCTGTGAGATACAAATAACATGTCAATTAATAAGATGAGTGGCCTTCCCAGTTAGTGTAGTTTACAGTATATCCTTTTATTTTTATTTTTTTGATAGGACAACTGTGTGCTGGTGCCCAATGTGGATCAAAGGAACATCGATGAGGATGACTTTGGTGATGCCTGTGACAACTGCCGGGCAGTCAAGAACAATGACCAAAAGGACACGGATGTGGACAGACTGGGTGATGAATGCGATGAGGACATTGATGGTGACGGTTAGTATGCCAAAACATAAATGGAATTATAGATGAACCAAGTAAGTACATTTTATAGGGAACCATCCACTTTTGATCACCCATAAGCTCAGCTTGCAGAGAGCCACAAACCAATGTAGTTGTATGAGATGACATGGCTGTCTCATTTCATGAAGTAGCTTTCAGAGCGTGTAGAAATCACTAACAAAACACGTCATTTTGACATATTTTGTTGGAAGCTTCAAGTTTGAAAGACTACAGTGGGGCGGGGAGGGGGAGAGAGTGGAATATCCTGCTAACCTTTTTCAACCCCTCCTCCTTGGCAAAACAAGAAGGCTTTTTGAATTTGTTTTTGTTTTGTTTGATCACACTCCTGGAGCATAACTGTGGGTCCTCTGGGTATAACATAAATAAAGTTATAAAAAATTGCTTGAAGTTTTCAAATGAGTTATGTTTTCAATTGTCATTATCTACAGCCAGTAAATTAGATTGTTATCACTCATTACTAAAGAAGAATTTGTGCACTTTTAGGTCATGTACAACATTAAAACTCAAAACGATTTGGGATTAATGTACAACTACAAGTATTGCCTGTAAAATAATTCATTTATCTGAAGCCTCAGTAAATAACTTCATCCAATTGTAAAATGTTCTGTGTATTGAGTGCTACAGAATACTGTTGACATTCAATATATCCACTATACTCTCAGGAATCCTTAATCACAAGGACAACTGCAAAAGGGTGCCGAACGCTGACCAGAAGGATCGTGACGGGGACAAAGTGGGAGACGCCTGCGACAGCTGTCCCTATGTTCCCAACCCTGACCAGGTGAGAAATCCCCTTCAGTTAAACAAATTCCTCTGATCTTTCTTCAGGCAGACATACTCTGCTAAGGCTGCAGCAGTGCATCATCTTTGCAGGTACAGGACTCATACCCTAACAGGAAGCTACAGTCCTTACTAGCACGGGTGACATCTGTAACACACGCTTTGTTAATGTTTACAACATAGAGATAAAGATTAATGACCCATATCATCTTGCTCATCAGCTGGACATGGACAATGACTTGATTGGAGACCCCTGTGACACCAATAAAGACAGGTATTCATTTTTTTCTTTAACCCTCAGTCACCCAGGGAAGATTTGCGGAGCACGTATGCGCTTTTTCGGCAATGCCCCACTACACACTGACACAGTTAAATACATTCACACCTGGGAGCTGCCCAGTACAACTACAGTTGGTAACAGAGCAGCTCCTCTGGAGGTGTTAAGTGCCTTGCTCAAGGGCATTTCAGCTGTACAGTACTTGATGAGGGATGCACATTCCCCTGCTCAGACTTTATTACATTGGCTAATGTTTCCCAATCATATTTCCCAATACCATTGCCGTAATAAGCATACTCTAGGTCTAAATCTACAACCTCTAATACGATCTCTCTTAACCAGCGACGGTGATGGTCACCAAGACTCTCGGGACAACTGCCCAGCTGTCATCAACAGCTCACAGCTGGACACAGACAGGGATGGCAAGGGAGATGAGTGTGATGATGATGACGACAATGATGGTATCCCTGACTTGCTGCCCCCAGGGCCTGATAACTGCCGTCTAATCCCCAACCCTCTGCAGGAGGACTCTGACGGTGGGTGCTATCAAACTCCCTCATCAGCTCTGACTCCATTTCAAATGGCATGATTTCTGTTAGTTCAATAGCTTGAAGGTAGGAGATTATTTCGAACCCAGGGAAGCTTTGCTGTGCATATATGCTATCCTTCAGGAATGCCCTGCTGCTACACACTCATACAGTTCCACACAGTTCACACCTGGGAGCTGCCCAGTGCAACCACAGTCCCAACCAGTCACTGTTGGCCACAGTCAGATAATGCATAAGTGCCTTGCTCAAGGGCACTTCAATGGTAGTTGTTGAGGGAGGGGAGAGTGACACTGGGGATTTAAATCAGTGACCTTCCAGTCACAAGCTGCCTCTCTAACCTTTAGGCTTCCACTGCCCCAAACAAGAAAAAGAAGAAAGGGAGAAAGGGAGGGAGGGAAGAAGGGTGAAGGAGAAGGAAGGAGAGTGGTAAGGAAGGACAGAGGGAAAGAGCTTAGTGACATTTAAAAATATGTCCAAAACAAAGAAAATCAAGGAAAATCTTAAAGTTAGAATGGAACCATGCTCTGTAAACAACTACCTCCAAAAGACAATCTCAAATTCACTATTTTGATATTCCTCTATTATAGGTGATGGTGTGGGAAACGTGTGCCAGTTTGATTTTGACAACGACACAGTTATTGACACCATTGACGTGTGCCCAGAGAACGCCGAAGTCACCCTCACTGATTTCAGGGAGTATCAGACCGTTGTTTTAGACCCTGAAGGAGACGCACAGATTGACCCCAACTGGGTGGTGCTGAATCAGGTATGTGCAGTACAACGTGACAAATACCAAAGTAAATGAATGAAATTAAGATGCTTGTGTTCCTCTCTGAGTTTTTACATTTCCCCTTAAATCAACCAATCTGTCCCGCAGGGAAGAGAGATTGTCCAGACCATGAACAGTGACCCTGGGCTGGCTGTTGGTAAGAACACATATAGTTAGCATAACAGGCTACAACTTTTATTTAGCTAAAAACTAATCTTGTTAGCACTAGTATAATTCAAAGCTCATTTGGATGTAAAAGTTCAGACAAACAATGTATCAGTCCCCAAACCTTACTGCCAATAGGGCAACTTCCCTGTTTCTAGCTTTGCAGAATTGGTCATACTATTAAATACTAATTGGACTGTCAGAAGCTACAATAATACAATGTTAGTTTTTAGATAGAATGGTATTTCTCTTTATCCTGCATTCCTCATTCAAGACGCATCCTATTGTGCGTGCTTTACTCCATCAAGGTTACACTGCTTTCAGCGGCGTTGATTTCGAAGGGACATTTCACGTGAACACGGTAACGGATGATGACTATGCTGGCTTTATCTTCGGCTACCAGGACAGCTCTAGTTTCTACGTGGTGATGTGGAAACAGGTGGAGCAAATCTACTGGCAGGCCAATCCTTTCAGGGCCGTGGCAGAACCAGGCATCCAACTAAAGGTATCATTCCACTTCTACTGAATGGGTGTTGGAGTTAGCGTACACTTTAATACACATTTCGACTTTTTTCCCACCCCCATATTGTCCATGTCCTGCAGAAAACAGTATATCCAATCTTTCTATTGTTATTTATTTCCTGTAACTGAAAGCTGGCTTTGTCACCCTTATGTAGAAATGTTTTATGACTCTGAGACTAAGCCAAATCATTGATGCATTGTAGAATTGGAGAATGTCTAATACAGTATATGGGTGTCAATAGGAAAAATGGAAGGTCTGCACTCATTTTACAGATAAAATAGCTCTGGTCTTGGTCTAGAAAACAGATGTTTCACCATTAGGGCTTGCTTGACGTCTGCTTAATGAACCAGACCTTTCATATCTGCAAAATGAGAGCGGACCTTCCATCCCTCTCACTTTTGACTCCATTCAGTCTACACACCACCAGTATTTGAATTCACCCTAGTCCACCGCATTTACCCCATTTTGTCAACAGGAAAATGTGATAAACATTTTTATTTATTTATTTTATTTTTTAGATATGATGTTTCTGCAGGACACTAATAACTACACTGATGTAGACTCTGAAGATATCTTTTTCTGTCTATGAGGCCATTTTCAAGGGGTAATTTCCCAATTAGCGATAGGCTACTGTGTCAAAAGCAGCCTCAATGAGGTGACAAGGAATCTCCAGCATAGCTAATATCTGAGGCTGACTGTTCATGAATACATTGTGAATTATGTGTTGTAACAAACTGAAAATGTTCTACTATAGTGAAATATCCCTTTAAGTATGTTTGAATTCCAATACACTGAATTCTGTTTATCCTGAAATAAGTATTCTTGATGGACATGCACATCATCTCGTACAGAAGCTTTCTTAGAAGCTTGACCTGTCACAGATCTAGTTGTTGAGATAAAGACTGGTTACACCTACTTCAGGGGCCACAACAAGAATTATTAAAATACCTAGGAACTTATGAGGAACGATATGTTAACAAACCATTGATTAACAATCAGTAACTCAAGTCTCAGATGTAATGTCTCAGTGAAGAGAAATCCTTCCAGAATAGCTTCTACTGTGCTTCCCAATGACACATCCAGTAAAGAATTCCCAGAAATCCCCATTTTCTACCTCCTTACCTCTCATTCTAAAAGTTAACAAAATCCTCATTAGTTCCTATGTAGGCCTACTTAACCATTATTTGTGTCCCCTTAAGTAAAGTGCTACCAATGGATTCTGCTAGAAAGTAGGCTATGAAGTACTTACCTTTCTTGTGAAATGTGCTTTTGCCCAGGCTGTGAAGTCAAACACGGGACCAGGGGAAAATCTGCGTAACTCCTTGTGGCACACTGGGGACACAAGTGACCAGGTGAAGCTGCTGTGGAAAGATGCTCGTAATGTGGGCTGGAAGGACAAGACATCTTACCGCTGGTTCCTGCAGCACAGGCCTGCTGATGGCTACATCAGGTAGCCCACGGTTTTACTAGGGGAAACTATAAAACGAAAAACTGGGTCTGCTACCCAGACTAAACCAAGAATCCACATTGAAAGGTCCTTGACTAGATCTACAACTCTTTCACTTCTTAACTTAGAGCCACACACTGTGCAATGTAGTTTTAGACCCAGCCCTGTTCAATTCTTCTGGTCATATGTGGAACCTTCAAGATTGTGCACTGACCAACAAATGCTGGTTTAAAGGATGATTACACTCAAAATCATCTCCTTCTTGATTGTTCTCAGTGCATGTTCTATATCATGACCATGTAAAATATTCTTTAATCAACCTCTTGAAATGCATAATATACTCTTCTGCTGTTCTTTTGCCAGCTTATTTATCAAAATCAAGTGCCATGGTAACTGAATATATTAGGTATATTCACAGTATAGCATATCACAGTCTGAGTGCCCTCTCCTGTTTCACATGGGGGCGTTTAGGGTTCGTTTCTACGAGGGTCCTCAGATGGTGGCAGACACAGGCATCATCATAGATGCTACGATGAGAGGAGGCAGACTGGGTGTCTTCTGTTTCTCCCAGGAGAACATAATCTGGGCCAACCTGCGCTACCGCTGCAATGGTGAGTGCTTATATCCCTCAGACACCTCTCCAAACGAAGAGTAGCCTTGATGAGGTGTAAGGGAAAGTTTTGTCTGAAAGGAAAATACCAGGTTCATAGAGCTGTTCGGTTATCTCTATCATCTCCCCACTGCTTCTGACCCACCTAGATCACTGCTCAGAGCATCACGTGTCCTAGAGTAATTTAAAGAGGACTAAAACACATAGGGCCTCATTTATAAAAATGTTTTCTGACTTTATCCTTGATTCCATTGTACAATAATTTCAAAGAATATGATAAAAACAAAAAAAAAAACAGATGAAAAGTATATCTACAGCATTGATACTTTGGGTAATGATAGAAATGTGATTTAGTTTTTGATATATCACAGAACATTGGAGTAAATCAATGTAAAAAGCTGATTATAGCATCAAGATATGTTATTGATAAATTGTAACTTTGGCTTGGATTTGGCCATAAACACAAAATGGTGTGCTTTTGTAAAGGTGGCCAATGGTCGTTTTGCTGCCTTACTGGTTGGCATTTTCACCCTACTTGGAGGGGTGGGGCAGAGTGTGCAGCAGGGTGAAAATATCAACCACTAAAATAACCATGTGTTTCATTACTCTTTAAAGGCCAAGTCCACCATTTGTGATAGTCCAATGGCCATTCTTGCCTTGATGTGAGTTCATATAGCAGTTTTGTTTAATATGCTGTTCCCTTGTAGAGATATTTAGTAGCCATTTTGTGCTGATTCATCCTGTCAATCAAATTCCAGTGTATCTGGAAATGTAGCTTCAACACCTGGTCGATGCTCAAAACTCCCCACATCTGATGATATTGGCATGCTAAACTGTGGGTCTACATTGTTGGGCTTTAAAGTTGCTACATTGTGGCGTAGTCTAGCACAAGATGTAAAAGAAGTGGCTCTCTTTGAGAGAAGGTTTTATGGAATGATGAGGCGATTTTTAAAGGTCAACAATTTTCATCATATGTTAGTTTTGAGCATCCACAATGTGTTTAAGGTAAATCTTTAGATACACTGGAAACCTAGGGAAGTGATGAATTGGCACAAATATCTCCATAACAGAAAAGCATATCAAACAATGGTTTGATATACAGTATGAACTCATATCAAGGCAAGAATGACATGGAACCCATGTCAAAAAATGTTGGAGTTATCCTTTAAAGCTACAATATGTAATGCCGTCAAACAGTGACCTCTAAGCAAAAGAGCGCCGCTTGGAATTACACTTTGTTTACTTTTTGGTTTTGGTTTTGGTTTGATGTGTGGGTTGGGGTTTAGCAACTTATTATACTGTGCATTTCTCCAGACCTGTCTTGGCAGAGCTACCCATCCCCTATCTCCACTGAAATCTAACCCATATATCAGACCAAAACAATTTTTTTTTTTAAGTTCACTACCAATTGGGGCTCTTTTGCCTAGAGGTCGCTGTTTGACAACATTACAAATTCTAAGGGCATTTACATTTCTGCCACTCATAGTGTCATAATTTAAAATTACTTCATATACTGTTGACAGACATCCTTTTAATCTGAAGCTACTATTCATCAATGTGGACAAAGCAATGTCCATTTTATTGTTGCAATAACTTTGATAACTGGAAGCAAGTTCCTGGATAAGTGGTATTTAAATCAATGCAATCCGCAGGAACAGTATAATCATATAACAGTATAAATGGCATATGACATATGCAGCACTCTACACTTTCACAAAGTCTTGTGACTGAGCATCACATGACCTTTAATTAAAGGAACATTACCCCATATAGCAACAAAGCCATGTAATGGCAAGTAGCCTATGGATACTCTAAAATAGAAGTGCAATTAGATAAATGAGCTAAATGTGAAATATACTGGTATCTTCCTTTAAGTAATAATTTTCAATGGATCTAATCATTACAGGACTGATGTGTTGGGGAATGCATGCTTGCTGATCTCAAATGACTGCTGGAACGAGAGTATAATGTCAAATGGGAACAGATATGATTTCTTCCTCTCTCCTTTTCTCTCTAGATACTCTTCCTGAGGACTTTGACACATACAGGGCCCAGCAGGTCCAGTTAGTGTCCTAATGAAGCAAGAACAAATAAAGAAAATCTGGATGCAAAGAACTCTGGGAGCACATTCCAATACACAATTAGGTCTCCTAAAATGTCCTGTTAGATTTGGGCGCACAATTCATTAGTTTTTGCTTTTAAGCTGAAGTGACAAGACTTGAGGGGATTTTCATCAATTGTTCACATACATGTGAATTATCAAACTGTTCAATTCCTTACAGGTAACCAGTGTTAAATGAACACTTAATCCAAAAAATAAAGCTGATTAATTATGCTCATAATCTCACACATATCCCAAACTATAAACCGTCTTGTACAAATTAATTTGGTTTCAGAGCTATATTTTTCAAGACAGTTTATAGTTTTGGTATATGTGTGAAATTATGAGCATAATAAATCTGCATTATTTTTTGGGTAGTGTTCCTTTAAGGTCTGTTGGTTACCCAACATGGCTGCTACCAAATGAACCTCTTCTGTTGTCAGTACTTGTTTCTGTCTTCAACAATGTTGCCATAAAAACACATGGAGATTAGAATATTATAAGTGTTTTAACCAATCTGAGAGCTGTCAATTGTACATTTATCTTTGAATATGATTTTCGAAGAAATAAATATTTGTCAGTTCTAACTGTTGCCACCTATAAATAAATTTAGATTTGATAAAATGTTATGCATTTTGATCAATCTTAACTGTTTGGTAAATGTGAAGACTTATTAGGTATTTTATGTTAAAAATATGTGGACTAACAAAAGTTATTATCTTTTACACCACTTTTAAAACAGCTTTTAGTGGCAACCAAAATTGTCTCATTACAAATATTATGAATACTGAAAGGAATCCGAAAACACAAGCATGCACATATATCCAAAATAATCTTTTAAAAACACATGGAAATACAGATTACAAAATACAAACGATAACAAGGACAAGCTACTAATATGATTGAAACATCATGCATGTCCACATTTAGCACACAATGATATTGTAAAATGACACTGGACAGTTTTAATAGATATATTCTGCGAATCATGACTATGTACAGAGAAAATTTGCCTTCCACATTCAATTTCATTGACATTTTTTGTTATAAACAAATGGTTCATATAAGGAGTTCCACACAGTAACAAATAAATACTACAGATATTATACTATGACTTACAGGACAACAGTGACATAATACTATTCCCACTATAAGCTTAGAATGTAACTTAAACATGTGTTTTCAGGGGCTTTATACTTCATTTAATGGATTGTAGATAATCATTTTAGAAAACATATTCTTAAAGGGACATTTTCAGATCCAAAACCCTCACGGGATAAGCAGCACCAAGTAAAAACCAGGCTATACTTTGTATAATTAATTAGAATTGAGGAATACACTTTTATCTCCATACAAATGGTGTGAGTGGCACATGTGCAAATCAGAAGACTTAATTGAGACTAAAAAAACATTTTGAGGTGATCTGTCCCTGTAATAATAAAAAGACGTCTATCTTCTATATTCATTAGTGAAAATCCCATGCTTAATGTTTTCCTCATTCGTGTTGAGTACGGTACTGTACAGGACTCTGGCAGTGGCAGTATGTATAGTGAAAGTCAAGATAAATGCTCACCACTTCCTTCAAAGAGGAGTCCATATTGACCTTGCAACACTAATTTCAATCACAAAACTATAGGGTCATTTCATGGTCACACGACAAACACCTGACGTGTTCAGATTCAATGTGCACAGAGATCACTACCGGGGAAAATAGTCAACACAGAAATATACATTCGACACATGCTATTCCTTTCCGACATGATGGGAAAACAAGCTGCACTGGAATAAGCCCTTTCTGGTTTTGCATCCCCAAAAAAATCTTCAGATTAAAAAAAAGTCAACAAGACAAGCTAATTTAGAATTTACAAAGAAAAATAGCAGACAAATCTTTTTTTTTTCTTTTCTTTTTTTTTTTTTAACACATAATCTCTGGAGTACATCTGGCGTCAAACAGTCAGCATTCACATAGGGCAGAACAGTCCCTGTTACCAAAACAGGAAGTCACAAATAAAGTGCAAAGCAACTAGCAGACTAAACATTGCACAATAGAAAAGATACACTTAACTTTGTGTAAAACCTGACATGATAGGCACGAAAAAAAAGAAAGAAAAAGTGAGGTTTTTAAATATGCTCCACTTGAGCCTAGTTAGATGAGAATCCTATACATATGACAGATCAGAATCTGCTCATAGTTGTCTATCATGTCATGCTTTATAAGATATGGTTCAAGTTCCGGTATGCAAACAATTAGTGCAAGTGCCAATCCTCAGTCAATGCCAGAGCAGGAGAGAACTAGTTTCCATTTTCTTTGCCAGACAATAGAGTACACTGAGAGGAGGTGCTGAGGGATAAAGGGTGGGGTTCCAAAGTGGGTTCTCGTAAGCGAAACTATCATTTACACTCATATGCAATGTAAATATGTAACAGGATGCTACATTAGGAGGAGTTGGTGCAAATGCAAGCATGAATCTGATGAACCCAGGGGAGAGGGACAACTTAAATGCAGAGAGAAGAGTCTTTTCCAACTATGGGATTAAAATATAGAATGTAATTTGGTGTAACAGGCTAAATCTAAGACATTGTCACACAAAATACATTCTTTCAGCAACAATGAATCAGCATTATGCAGAGATGGAGGTAACAAGTCATTTATCAATAAACTGAGTAAATTGTCGCAGAGGAAAAACCCACACATGCATCCCTTGAGGTGACAGCTTTATCTTCCATGTAGAGCATCATGTTGAATCAAACCTGTCTAGCTAAAGAAGCATCATGTTAAATCAAACATGTCTAGCTAGAGAAGCATCATGTTAAATCAAACCTGCCTAGCCAGAGAAGCATCATGTTAAATCAAACCTGCCTAGCTAGAGAGAAGGCCTTCATTCAAAGGGTTTGACTTTCATTTTAGTCATGCATTTTGTTTCAGCTATAGCATATGTACAACTTTATTCTGAGTGTATATATTCTTCAACATGTCAAAAGGGAAAAATAACAGAA
>OMKL01032845.1:1202-12401 GCA_900302295.1 Parasudis fraserbrunneri
ATTAACTTACATTTCTGAGGGAATGGTCATTATGTCCCCAAACGACAGTGTCAGGAATATTATGGATTTACTCTGACCGCCGCCTCTGCAGAGTTTTCATATTAGCGCGATAACTCAAATAGCTTTCATCCAAATTTTTTCGAATTTGCGGTGCACATTTATGACCCGTAGAGGATGAACCCCATTGATTTTGGTGACCCCATGACCTTCCCTCTAGCGCCACCATTTGGCCAAACGTTTAATTTCTGAATTGGTGTATCTCGCATACCTTTGGTTCAAATCTTTTCAAATTTGCTATGCACAGTCATGACCCCAAGAGGAGGAAGCCTATTGATTTTGATGATGACCCCATGACCTTTCCTCTAGCGCCGCCATCAGGCCAAACATTCAGCACTCAAATTAGTGTATCTCCTGATCCAATTTCAGCCAAACTTGACAAATATATTTGCCTTACCATAGCAAGGAGGAAGTTTTGAGTCATCTGGCCTCATGGTGGCGCTATTCTCATAAAACTGAAAACATTAACTACTCCTCAACGACTCGAATTAGGGGCATGGTCACAAAAGGTGGACTGAGAATTTGGGCTGTTTGGGGACATATCCACTGTCGGTCACTGACGGCACATATCTAGTTTGAAAATTGCTGTTTTGGTTTTATGTCACCCTTCACATTACCACGCAAATGTTCAATTAGATTAACCTCGACTGGATTACATAACCAGTGATTTCACATACGTGAGCAGATATTGTGATATATATCGATGTGGAGAAAAAGTCGTGATATTGATTTCTTCCAGATCGCCCAGCCCTACAGTAGCTGCAAGGGCACCTCATTCTTTGCTCTTGGGTTTCTTTTCCCCAGTCTTGAGTTGGTATTAACGCTCTGCTGGACCAGTTATTCTGAGTCAGAGAGGAAGCCATTGACCGGTCATTACCTGAGATGATTCCTTTTTTGTGATGACTTTGGCCATCATATGATTCACTGTTTCCATCCATTTAAATGTCCCCAAAAAGCACGTTCGTTGTCCCTGCTTTGACCTGTTGATTTGTAACTCAGCTGTGTTGAATCAGTCTGTTAGTCAATACTTAGGCCTAACTGAAGCACTCTTATTTTTCTTACTCTCCAAGTATATTGCATACAGTTTCCTCCCTTTTTTCCACAGCTCTTTCTCACTAGATCTGACATGCTGTTTCCTCTTTTTGTTTAAACAACTTTGAAGTTGATTGTTTTTATGTTTTTTAGCATGTTTTTTTTTGTGGTAGGAAATGTCTTACAACTACAGTGTGGAGGATTCCCATATATTACATTTCAAACTCCTGTGGTATTCCCCCCCATAAATTAAGTCCGTTTAGAATCGGTTCATAGTTCACAATTGATGAGTTCAGCGACAATACATTAATTCGTTTATTTATTTATTTATTTTTTTATTGTATTGCCTTGTGAGTTTTTATCAGAAAACCGTCCTGGGCGTGAAAAGGCTTTAAGTTGTTAGCCATCATATTTTCAGAGTATCAATGTCCTTGCTCTGCAGTTGCTCTGTGAAAAACTACTTTGTGAGAATCACCCAACCAATCAGGGAAGTTCTTGGGAGAGTGGGTGTTGTTCCTTCCTGTCAATCACATCGATGGGCACACATCATTATGGCTGGAGGGAGCAGCCGTGGAAGGATGGATTAAGGAGAGGGTGGGAGGTAGAAAATAATAGGGGATGTTTTTGGTTGTGGTTTTTTCTTTAAGCTGAATTCTATGCATTATTTTTCAATCTTGGCCATGGCAGCTTTACATTTGCTGACTGGAGGTCACATTGAAAGAGTCAAATTGCATGTTTGCTGTGTTCATGTGAGAGGAACACTTTTCATAAACCAGAAATTCTACAAACTGAACAGAGAACAGACAGCCACTAGTGTGTGTGGCCTGTTGTGGCTTCGTGCCACACGCAAGCTAATGTTTACCGTGGGATGGGGAAGGCCTTGCTCCTGGCTCCCACTTTGACGTCGTACTGGCCTTGTGTGTCATAGCCAGACACGGGAGACTGGGCCCTTCACGAGTTGCCATCCAGATGGAGATCATGTGGCACAACTGCAGCCCACTGTACGTGTCTCCCGGTAAACCACTGAGTCACCCATTACGGCTCAGGAGACTCTCTCTTGTCTCTTCATTATGTCAACTGGCATGAGGAGGTGGACAGTGAATGTCTGTGTGACTAAGTTCATCCTAGCAAGCCAGAGCTCCTTACAGCAAGGCCTAGCAAGGAGGGATTTGACCTCTGATAATTTCACCTATGTTCCACTCAAAGCTTAAGTTTTAAAGGGTAAGTTCAAAATTTTAGACCTTTAGCTCCATTTCCTATTACTTACCACAACTTTATGTTGTCGACCAGTAGAGTCCTTTCCCAGCACAAACCAATACTGTTCTTTATACTGGATACCCGCAGCTCTGGCTTGTTAGCCGCAAAACTAATTTAAAGTAATTAGGCCATGCTTCAGTCTGTACAAGTGCCGAAATAAATGCTGAAACCTACTCCACAGTGCACCAAAGCAAAGACGGTTGTTTTTAGAGTACCATGGTCCATGGATTGTGCTGAGAAAGGACTCCACCCTTTGACAACATCATGAGTGGGTCAAAAATTTAGAACTTACCCATTAAAGGTGCAATATGTAGTTTTTGGAAACTCCTGAAGTGAAAAGAAAATTATGGTTTATTTTGATTGAATAAACAGATTGTCTTCAGAAGAATATTAGGGCCCTGGAACAGTGAAGCTAGAAAGCTATCTGAAAAGTTACTGTTTAACTGTTGTTTGCAACAGCAATTTTGTTTACAAACATATTTACTATTAAATAAGTATCTTCTAGGCTTGCATTTGGTTCACAGTGCTTTACGATGGGGGCAAGATGGAATAATTCTAATAATTACATGTAGCCTGTAGTAAACATGTTTTGTAACCTAATTGCAGGCTCCTCGAATGTAAAATCATTTCTCTCCCCAAACTGATTGTTGGTGTGTACTGTCCACAGTTGAGAGTTGTTGGGTTCACCAAAGTAGTCGATAGTCAAGTTAGGACGAGGCTAAATATCCCAAGGAGGGGTGACCTCCATCTTCCAATTTTAGAAGATAATTTTTAAGTTATTTTTTGTTTCAAGGCAAGAATGACTTGGAACCCACATGTCAAAAAGACTGGTATGGTTCTTTTAAGAGCATTCAAAACCAGAAAATTCATTTCACTTCAATTTTTCACTTTGGTTTGAAAGTTAAAAAAATGGTTCACAAAAGCATGGAGAATCATGATTGCATTGATTTGTGACCCCAATAATCAGGATGAATTGTATTGTGACATCCCTGTTAATTCCACACCCTAAAGGCCACAACACATGACTGTGTGTTATTAGAACACTCTATCCTAAGAAAACAAACTTAGAGCCACTCCCAAGAGGGCCATCTTCTTGAATTCATAAAAGGTCGATGCATCAAATTAATCTCTCCTTTCTGTCCCACCTACTGATGTTCCACTCCTCTCCCTTTTATGGAGAACTAAGCAATGTTTCCATAGAGATTCTGTCTGCTGTGGGTGTAGACTAGCCTATATGTAACTTAACACCTAATAAAGAAGAAAACTGCTGCTCCCCTTTTTGTTGCAAGCAAAATGGGATCTCAATAGACATTGTCAATAGACAATAGTTATTCATTATGGTTGTCCTCAATTCTCTCAGTTGTTAATTGTAAATATGGCTTTCTGTCAATAGGAAGAAGACAGTCAAAAAGGCATTAATAATAGAGGATCCTCATTTGAGGATAAATGCATAGCCTACAGCTTAGTGAGAAGAAACCAATGCTCATTCTTATGTGGTGTCAAACAACATTTATAGTCAAGGGCACTATGTGTAGGCTAATGCTTTTCTTGAGCTGTGTATTAAAATCTGTTAGAAAATCCCTCTGGTGTTGGTTAGCAGCGGTAGATTCAGCCTCCAGGAATTTGTCGTAGTGCTATTGACGTTGAACTGAACTTGAGGATGACTGACATGTCTTTTGTGCCCTTTTTACAGTTGAATCTGTTGTACAGTTGAAGTGTACATGTGTTACCTTAAACTGTCTACTCCGAATGCATTGCGCAGATAACTCATGGAAGGCAGTATTTTGTTGGAGTCTCTGAAAAATGTTCAGTTAAACAAGAATTACAATTTTAGTTGTTATTTCCTGGAAGAAAAAAAAAGATAAGCACATCAAATTAAAGGATAAGACCAGAGTAATTATTTTTTTTTCTTATTGTCAACATAGCCTAAAAAAAGTTACTCCTACTACAATACATTTCTCCTACTTACAAATATGGTCCATCTAGCCAACACCAGATTATAGCTCAAATCCAGAAGTCATAGAACTCAATTGTTGTCGAAAAAAATGGTTAAAACAAGTCACAGAGCCGTACTGTTGCTCTGGTCAGCATAATTCATCATTGTGATGAACATGGGCATTGTAACTTTTCCTGATCTCGAATGTAATGCTCACTCTGCATGATGGAGCGATAGAGCTTGTTGCCTTTTGAAGTACATTTTGTAATAACTACAATGCCCCTGTTTTTCATTATAATGCATTATGATATTTAAAACTGGAAATATGTGTTTGCGAGCTGCCTGTATTTAATTAATTTAGCATACAATGGCTTCCTGGTTGAGAGCTTCTAACGGTAGGAGAGAGTAGGAAGAGTATTGAGAGTAGAAGAAATGCATTGTAGTTTTTGGTCTTTTTGCAGCTATGTTGACAGTAAGAAACAAGACCGTCAGTGGCATAGCCAGCCAGCGATCAGTGTATCACATGGGCTCTTCTATAAAATCAGCATGTTTCACAGCACTTAACTCACTCAGTGCCATGGAATTCTAAACCATTTATCCCCCACAGTGCCAACACACAAAGTCTACTGTAAGGATGTGATACATGGACAAAAGTGATATTTCACTGTATACTCAAGTGGCACTGAGTGGCAAATAACCTACACATTTTATGAAAGTCTTGACATCATCTTTATCTAGCTAGCCAGCAATAGCACTATTTAATTTGTTTTTGCAAATTAATATGGGTATTGATAAGATATTGGCTAGTATACTAGCTATATTAAGCAAGTTTAGCCAGTTGCTAAGCTGAATGAGAAGCAAAGCTTACCATGATTTTATTTATAGTGATAAATGAAGCAGCTAACATTAAATAATCATGCTAGCTGCCATATGCCTTGCAGAAATGGAAAAAAATTAGCATTGTGCTAATTGTGATTAGCATAGCTAACATCAGTTAATATTTGCTACTCACTATTTCATGCATTCAATAGATGCCATTCTGATGATTCCCTGCATTGTATGGTTTGTGAAAGCAACATAGCAAAAAGAAAAAAAGCAACATCAAGAAACATGTAACCTAAATATTGAATAGCAAACATTCACAGACATTAGGATTGCTAATTGGTATTGGTGCAATGCTTACATTTATCTACCTGTGCTCTCAAAGAGGATATGGCTAAGCTCCTGTGTGTTGCTGGTGAATGTAGCTTAGTTTCTGACGATTGTCACACATTTGTATCCCATTTATTTCCATGAATTGCATACATTTTTGTCATGGCTTGATAGCCAGCTCTCAGAGCTAGATGGCTTGCTCTGCTGGCTGGCTTGGCTAGCTGTTTCTGCATGTGACGGCAGTGAAATCATCAGCTCTGATTGGTCTCCTTTTCAGCGTGTGATGTCAGTGAAATCATCAGCTCTAATTGGTCTACTGTTGTGTGGACAGACAGACAGACACTGTCCTGACGTCTGCAACCACTTTAAGGGTAATGCCGCAAAAAATAATATTACACTGGTCTTATCTTTCTAAAGGTAGAATCCGTAATGCCATCAAACCGTTACCTCTAGGTAAAAGAGCCCTGCTTGGTACTGCGCTTTGTTTACTTTTTTTGGTTTTGGTCTGATGTGTGGGTTGGAGTTTAGTAACTTATTATACTGTGAATTTCTCCAGACCTCTCTTGGCAGAGCCTGAGGTGTGGCCAGCAGTAGCAACACCTCCTTTATACCCACTAAAATCCAACCCAAACATCAAACAAAAACAAACAAACAAAGCGCAATACCAAGAGGGGCTCTTTTGCCTCGAGGTTGCTGTTTGACGACATTACAGATTCTACCTTTAAGTAATCAATTAGTCGACAAAGTCCTATGACTCTTAGTTGATTAAGAATTTCTTGAGTCGGGGACAGCCCTAAAGAGAAGGCTATATGTTGAAATGTGTTATTCACAAGGTAAGCAGCCAGGAAATACCATGGGACACAGGCATTTGATTATACTGAGGTGGATAGGCTAGACTATGTATGTTCTGTGTTTCCACTGATTGAGAAGTGTGGTGATTGCAGTTTGACTTTCCATTGTTTATTAAGCAATATCCATGACAAAATGTAGTCTCTTGGAAAGATCTTTTCCCCCTTCCCCCTGCGTGCCTATCTTGCGATGTATCCGGGTGACCAAGAAGTGTGGTTTATCAAATTGCTCTAAATTACCATTGCACAAGTAAGCTTATGTCATCAGCATCAGGGAGACTGCATTAGTTCCTGGTTGGTTCAGACGTTGGCAGACTCTCTTCCCTACGTCACTTGTATCCCGTTTCCTGTCTACCCAGCTGCTATGCCACATCAGCGTACGGTAAACAATTAAGAGGAACAAATAGTGAGAAACCTGAACCCTGACTCACCAGCAGGGTAGAAACGTCAGTGCTAACAGCCATGAATGCACAGAGCAGGCCTGATCTCCTGGGTTATAAAACACAGCAGTGGCTTTCTCTGTGGGAGGGTGCTAATCAATCTGCTCTCTCTTCCCATAGGCCAAGACAATGGCCGTACCCCAAACAGTGGGGAGAAAGACTATGTTTTGTTTTAAAGCCATTCAACGTTGTTTTGTGTGCTACCTTCATGCAACATTTCTTCCATTCAGTGCTTCATCAAAAAATTGACTTGTGACTGTGATCAGGAAAGCATTAGTCATCTGTATGAAACCAAATTATGCTATAATCTAGTGTTTCATCATTGTCCATCTGCCTCCAAACAAACACCATCATATGACACTATGATGCTGCTGGTGACACTTACTGCAGCTCGATTATGGCAAAAATCATAATTACGATTATTTTGGTCAATATTTAGATCATGGTTATTTAACACGATTACTCATTGACTTTGGTAACATCATGTATTTATTGAACTTTATTTATTTTTATTGAACTGCTCAAGGTTACTGGTTTGTGATATTATTACCTCTGCCAAGGAGTTTATGTAATCGATCCCGTCTGAAGTGAAAGGGGTATCTCAAAAAGTAATGGTTGGATTGCCATGAAATTTGCTGTGCACATGCATGACCCCAAGAGGATTAAAACTCTTTGATTTTGGTGACCCCATGACCTTTCCTCTAGCGCCTCCAACCTCTAGTGCATCACCTGAAGGGTTTGCCATGCAGTCACAAAATTTGCTGAGAACATCCATGACCCCTAGAGGAAGACACCTATTGATTTGGGAAACCATATGAACTTTCCTCTAGCACCACCATCAGGCCAAAATGAGAACAAGATATCTCAGAGAGTAATGGCTGGATTGCCATCAAATCAAGGAGGATAAATCGAGGAGATATCACTGCCATCATACCGCGTCATATCCTGTGATAAAATTAAGGTATACATCAGACCGGCGCATCCGGGTACTTTGGCTTTTTTTGCCGCCGCACCTACTTTTGGTAGAATACACAAGACGCCATTCATATTGATCGCTATTGTATTTGACCTGTATAAAAACAGTCAGCAGAATGTTTACATTATTTAAAACATTTGTTTTGTTGGTACATCATGTTAAGCAAAGCAGTTACTTTCCAACACTGGCCGCCATTAAGGATTAATGCTATTTTAAAAAGTTACATTTGATCTGTTTTCAGGCACGCTCCTTCAGTCTTCCCTAAGGTATTTCCCCATTCAGCTGCAGGATATTTCCCCGTTTCCCTACCTGGACATTTTATATTACGCTTATGAATCACCAGGTGACCTAAAACTAAGAGGTCATGACTATTTCTGGGACTTGATAGTCTTGGGTATGATTTATATCTTTTTGTTTTGCCCTAAAGTTATAGTTTGTAAGCAAACGCTGCCTAACCCCTGTTTACTCCCAAAGTTGTTTTCCCCAAAAAAGAGGTGTGGCGATCACAAATCAGGGCAGATGACATGATGCCGGTCTGATGTATAACGCATGTGCAGTTAAAACTTGTCTCAAACTTGTGGAAAGGCTCAATAGATGGTGCACGGTGCTTATTCATATGATAGAACTCGTCAGTGGTGGAAGAAGTACAGTTCCTTTACTTAAGTAAGAGTAGAAGTACTTAGATAAAATAGTACTCTGGTAAAAGGAAAAATCCCTCAAAGGTTATGTTAAAGTGGTATATGGTCCAGTTATGCTGGCTCTGATTATATCCTCTTGAAGTTGTCAGGCTTCAAATTTGAAAGTCCATTATCTTCCATAAGTTGTTGCCATGTTTTCTTTGCAAAATCTTTTTCTTCAAAGTAACTAGTAACTGATGGGTTCAGATAAATTTAGTGGAGTAAAAAGTACAATATTTCCTTTGAAATGTAGTGGAGTAAAAGTACAAAGTTCCCTAAATTTAAAATACTGAAGTACAAGTACCTCAAAATTGTACTCAAGTACAGTACTTGAGTAGAAATACTTAGTTACTTTTCACTACTGGAACTTGAATTGAATTGAATTGAACTCATTGATACACAGGTGCGCCTGCTTCGCGTCACTGAGGCGTCCAGTCGGCCCAATGAGAATAAACCTCTTTAGTTTTATGCGTTCCTTGAGTCGGCCAGTCCATGAACTTACTGTGAAGAAAGCAGAGGCTAAGTTACCACCATCGCAGCTCCACTTACAATGTGCATGGGTCGTACCCCCATTTCTGGTGACATTTCAGTGACTTAGCCTCCAATATATTGGCCTTACATAAAAGGGAGAAATTTATTGATTTTGTTGACCCCATTACCTTTCTCCTAGTGCCCCCATCACGCCAAACTTTCCATTTTCAAATGAGTGTATCTCCTGACCCGTTACCGTGTGTTCACACTACAGGCTACAAAGCAACAGGAAATTACTCATTTTCAATGGACAACAGATCCTGGCGTGACTTCAAATTGAAGGTGAAATGATTACCGTAAATCTCTGAACAAATGGCCAGTTATAAACCGTGAATGGTCGAACAGTGGCAATGTATTGCATAGATGCGGAGCAGAAATTATATGACTGTATTGAAATGGACACGTCATTATTTTTAAATGCCTTGGTATACCGTGATACCGCCCAACCCTATTAAACATAATTCATGTTATGGTGAATATTTTATGGTTGTAATCACCTAACATTTAGTAGGATTTCTATTCTACTAGTAATCTCATACCAATCATACTGATTAACGACCATGGCGACTCAGCTTCAGTGTAGCTGGCCACGCTTGCCCCTTTTGTGTTGTACAGTCCCAGAATTTGCAGTGAATATTCATGACCCCTAGAGGGAGAAACCTGTTGTTTGTGGTGACCCCTGACCTTTCCTTTAGCGCCAGTATATGGATTTATAGGCTGGGTTTGTTGAGACTGGCAATATCAGCAACTCTTGTTTCTGTCATCCATACCCAGTGAAATGTTGCATGTGAAAGTAATGGTAAAGTGGTGAGATTGTTGAGCCTTGGCAGAGGTCGTCACTCTGAGTGCATTCCTCTAGATAATATTATAATTTTATACTACTAAGGATTGACAGTTTTGAATATTAATATTACAGCATAGCAGTTACATAGAGCATGTATTGGCTCATTTGAATTTATGCACTGTTCCAGGTTAGCGAGTGTGACATTTTTATGCTAATGCTACTTGAAGACTGCAACCAACGTTAGCCAGTTGCTGTGGTTTTTATGGCTTGCCATCTTGGCCCTAAACAGCTGAGCTGCCCTGGTGAAGGGACAATGTAGTTGCCATTTTATTGGTTTGGGCATGGGCAAAAGATAAATCCAGGTTGCTATTGCAGAGCCTGTCCTCCTGCTTTGAAACCAAGCTCGTAGGTTGTGCAAGGTAGTTGTGACATTATGCTGCTCCATTTTATAAGCCAGGTCAAGTTTTTGAATTGAAATACTATATTATCCCGTGGGAAAATTTCATCTTCATTATCATTTTAAACCCCATATTAAAGATTAGAAAAGGTAAGACATATTCAGAAACATTTACAAACATGAGTGTCTGATTGATTTTATTAGTCATCAATTTCTTTGACTACGGATTAGCTACAGATTTTTGACTGAAACCGGTTGAGGTTTGAAGGTGAGAACACTTTGTAAAACAGACACTAGGACCTGACATTAAAAGACTTGAATCTAAAGTGAAACCGTTGTTGCACCTTGTTGTACTTTGATTTTGCATATAATACACATAGAATGTACAGCAGAGCAATTCTACACTGCAGTATTGCCACTAGTGTGGTAAACCTATTGAAGTGCGGTATTTTTCTACTATTTAATCACAGCATGGCTAACGTCCACCTCGTGGTGGCACCCTCGGGGCTTAGGCAGAGAGGCCTTTATCTTCAATGTGGATTTTATTAGCATAGTCTGGCAGCTGTCATTGTTTGACTGGGGGGGGAATTACTGCAGGAGTCTTAAGGTAAGATGAGGGATCTTGGCCTGTGCATAAAGGTAGCTATGCCTGACAGTTGCTTAAGGGCATTTGTATATTGAATCAAGCATTTTCATGATCTGTTAAGCTCTGATCTTGCCCATCTCTTTTTTTTGTTTTTTAGTGGAGGCACCATGGGTGAGTTTAGAAAACCGATGAGGTGACTATACCATACCAGAGTTGATTGGATATCTACATTTTCAGTTAAACGAATCATGATGTCGTGCTACTAAAGCTCCACCCTAATACACGCGGGGCACACGTGTCATACACACAAAAACAAACACTGGAAGCCATTTACTAATACCGTCCTCACTCAGTGTTGGGCGAATCTTGTGTCTTTGTATAGCTGCCCAACCAGAACAGTTGTATGGAACAGGACAATCCTAGACGACATACTTGCACAAACCATTTTATTCTTGTGGTAGCTAGCCGGTTAAATGGCTTTTGTTCTGATTTAAACTTTCACTGAAGAGCCCTTGGAAAAGAGAGG
>OMKL01032855.1:0-16194 GCA_900302295.1 Parasudis fraserbrunneri
ATTATGGTGTGCACCGGTCAGAGAGCAACAGAGCAAGGACATCATTCATAATAACTAGCACAGAGAACAAGTAGTAGCCATATCAAGGGCTACAGAAATAGTCAGACCATAAAATTTAGGTTTAACTTCACCACAGAGAAATCTCTCGCATTTCATCGATATGTTTGAGGTAACTCAAGCAGATCATCAGAATCTCTTATCTGATCATCTTACAGAAACTATGACTGCTCTGTGTTATTTCAAACTCAGCCACTGCATTCAAATTCTCCACTTTACTGTAGTTCTATTCAGGATATACACAAAAGGACACTTCTTGGTGAAACTATAGCCTGGGGGCTCATTCATAATAGGTTCTCAGATTTTGTGCTTACAACCAAATCCAGGCCGAAGTTGTGATTTATTAATAAGTTATCTTAATGTCAAAATCAGAGCTTTACATTAATTATTTCCATTTTTCTGCGACATATCAAAAGCTAAAAGAAATTTTTATCATTATCCAAACTATAGGTATAATTTTCATCTGCTTATATCATATGCTTTGATCGTACAAAGGAAACTAGGAAAAAGTCAAAGAACATTTTGATAAACAAGGACCACATTTACATCACACAGTATTGAGACTAACAGTCAGCTGGGCCTGTATTTATCAAGCATCTTAAAGTAAGAGTGCTGACCTCAGATCAGATTGACTCATAAGTTATTGTGAGATACATACAGGCCCTGGGCACCATTTAACTAGTTCTTACCGAGCTGGGCCTGGGAGAGGGAGGGCTCTGTTGAGTCCGCAGCATTAAGGTAAAGACAGATATTAGACTGAGAACAAAATTAAAATCACACCAGGGTCTTGTTGCACACAGCTGAGAACAGTGGATGACTAATAAGCTATTATTGCAAGACGTTACAGTGGATTTACTGGTGTGATTGGATTATGCCTATTGTTCACTGGCTAATCAAGGACACCAGGAAGGCCACCCTCAATCTTGAAAAGAATGTCCTGTGAAGGGTTTCACAATCATGTTGAGAGGAAACCCCTCTGAAAACGTGAGGGGTAAATTTGGAGACACGTGACTTTGGTATGTGAGGGGTAAATTTAGAGACACGTGACCTTTGTTCAAAGTCATCTTGTCCTATGCGGTTCAAAAGTGAGAGGATGTGATCATGCTGAGGTACAGGTTTACCTCTACAACGGCTCCCTCAACCTGGAACTTAGATCTCCATTACAGACAACATTAAAAATCATTACACTGGTTATTACTTTGAGTAATAAACTCTGAGGAGGGTTGTGTGCTGAAACACATCCGCATGGAGTGCTTGTACCTCTGCTGCCCGTGCACTGGAGATACAGAATGATATTATCCGAGAGCGCCAGTATTTTCTTCTGCTTCTATACTAGTCAAGACCACGCCCGTGGCTAAAGATTATAAATGTATACGTTTGAGTTGTGCTCGCACCCGCCATAGTTCTACTACATTGCATAGGTCTGCTCAGGTCAGCTACAAGGATTAAGTTGAGTGGATTGAGATGGATAAATGATCCATTCATTGGATTGCGAAAACAGATGAGGGATCTGAATGGTTGATACATACTGTAAAGTAAATGGTGAACAGAACAGAACAGAACAGAACAGAACAGAACAGAGAACAGAACAGAACAGAACAGAACAGAACAGAACAAAATGGAACACATATACATGGAATGGGTATGCTGTAAAATATTCATCAGCTCATCTGTTTTTTTTTTGTTTTTTTATGTGGTTAAATAAATACATTTTGTTGTTTAAATTGACTGTATGATCCCTAGTTTTGGCAGAAGTACTTCAGAGTCTTTCAGATGATAAGGTGATTAAACTAACTTATAATTGACTTTAGTGGGTTACAATCAAATTGAGTATTTTGAGTTGTAACTGCTAAGAAAATTTAGTGACTTTAAAAGTTATTTTCTCACACCTTAAGTTAAATAAACAACTGTTGATATTTACAGAATTGGCATGCATAACTTGGTTTTAACAGTTAATGTTGGCTCATTTGTATATTTCCCATTATACATTACACTTTAATCACTTCAATTTTCCTTTTCTTTTGATGAATGTGACGAACTCTAATTATATGCAGTGCACGTGTGAGTGTGAGTGCATCAGAGTTGTTTCTGTATGTGTGTGTGTGTGTGTGTGTGTGTGAAAGAGAGGGGGGAGGGGGGTAGAAAGCTAATGGAAACCACAAATTAATCTATTTTAGTCCCATCCTGCCTCTGTGGAGTTTCTGAGTAACATAACTGTAATATCTTATTCATTCACTGAAACAAGATTTTGCAAGTCATGTTGACAAACTATGAAATATTAACCCAGCACCCTACTAGATGCCACTGTAAATGTTTATTATGTCAATTTCACTTAAATTTGTCCATCGACTTGGCCCAATACATTTGGATTACTTGTGATTGTAATTTGGAACAATAAAATCCTTCTCACAGTGCATCTATGTAATTAATATAAGATGAAAAGTGGAAGTGTACGCTTGAAAAGGAGTAGGGAGGATACTAGGCAACTCTAAAGGGTACCTCATCTCTGCTAGTCTCCTGGTGATGGCCACACCCACGCTGGACAATGCAGCAGAGGTCACCTGGCCTGCGTGGGAAAGAGTCTCCTGGGTCCTTTTATAACTGCAGCCCGCCAGGAGGAAAATACAGTGTAAACATTCATGATAATCATTACAGAATATAAAATTTGACAGATTATTGTGGATTATTATAAAGAAGGGAGGTTTAACATGGACTAATCTGAGAGTTAGAAACAGTGACATATCAATACATCCCAGTCTATTCTTCACGTTGACTAAAGTAGATTCAGATTCTGAACAAGGGCGGAGATCACTAAGCTGCTGTCACAGCCATGACCCTTGGTGACAGGTCAGAAGGAACACATGCAGTGAACATGTAGGTATAAACTGACACACAAGACATGAGATTGAAATGAAACAGTCCACACACACATGTCATTAGCTATTATCCATGTATGTACAGAGCCCACTTTGTTTTCAACGAATGAAGCAGGCCAGCCCTGCCACTGCCTGTTAATGCTGCTGCACTTGAGTGCTAAGACAGGCTATTAGGCTATTAACAGGACACTGATCCTATTTGACCTGGGCAATCCCATCAGCTGTACCAAAGAAGAATTCCCTCTCTAACGTGTGAGGGTAGAACAACAACTTTTGGGGAGCCCCAATCTTCATAATGCATGTTGTCGGCACGAGATGTAAACAAAGGTATCGACACTCACGTGTTGGAGTGGCTGATGTCATCCAAGGTTGCAGAGGCTGTGAGATATCTGAAAAAAACAGAAAAACAAGCACAGATTGGCAGATTAGTGTTAATGCCACATCTTAGACAGCGACCATGACAGTCGTGAGTGTGCATTTTTAGATTATGTAATCCTCACACATGGCTTGGACAGTGTGCTGCAAGTGTTGCACCAGTGAATAGGTAGGGGGTATAGGGTTGCTATGTGAGACTGCAGAGGGAAGAGAAGATTTTCTTCTCTGACTATTTGATCAGATCATGGAGAACCATGGTGTATTTAGTATGTTGTGAAAAGGCTGAATGTTTTTCAACTCATGGCATATATCAAAGGTAGAATCTGTAATTCCGTCAAACAGCGACCTCTGGGCAAAAAAGCCCTGCTTAGTATTGCACTTTGTTTAAATTATTTGTTTTGATCGGAGGTGTGGGTTGGAGTTGGTAGGGGATAGAGGAGGGGGTGCTATTGCTGGCCACACCTCAGGCTCTGCCAAGAGAGGTCTGGAGAAATTCGGTATAATAAGTTAGTAAACTCCAACCCACGGTCGCTGTTTGACGGCATTACAGATTCTACCTTTAAGCTAAACTGTTGGTCTAAATGTGACTATGATATTTATGAGGAAACACTTACGGGGAGGAGGTTTGAACGTCTTGCCAGCCTTTTGACAGGTTCTGTTTGATGTTGCTGAGAGGGCTCAAGCCCAGTTGTCTCTTTATATCCATTGCATATTTCTCTTTGGCCAAAAGTACCTGCCTCAAAGTCTGAATTTCATCCTCCACCTGTCCAGTCATAAATTAATTAGTTTGAGAATTAATAAACCAGTGTTATTACATAGGCTCTTCATTATTCACATACCACTTATTCATTTATAAAACAATAATGATGAATACAGAAGTGATGTTACCTTTGTTAACTCAATCCTTAAATCCTCTATATCCTCCTCTGTAAGGTCTGTGGGCGAGTTTCCATTTCTTATGGTTATCCCCGTGGAAAAGTTCATTGATGAATCCCCACCAAAACCTTTCAAGGATGTAGTGAAACACGTTACTGTAGCCTTTTTTTTTTTAACTGATCTTCCATAAGAGGCTGGTGATTTTTAAGACGTGAGTGAAATTTTGAACCAGTGAGAATGAAAAACTTCATGATTCAGTTCAAAGGTATGCAGAATAATTCAGGAAATGCGCACATTGTTTACACACGTTATTGACTAGAAGTGCAACATTGTGAAAAGTGGATTCCGTTTAGCACCAGTATAGTGGTAGTCGTTATAAGTGGTAGAAGTAGCCTGATGATATCAATAGCACGGGATGAGGATGACAACTAAAGTCGATGTCTGGGCTTCGACGTGGCGCTGTCCTTGGTACTGAATTCTCCATCTTGGCTGGCTAGCTACTCTAGTTGGCTACCTGTTGCATACAGCAAACCAGAATCAACTGCGTTGTATTTCTAAAAACCCGTCTACAGCTGCAAGTAAAACAGTCGCGTTTTTGCTACTTGGATATGTTATTTAAACAACGGTGGATTATTAGTTACTGGAAACTACCAGCCAGTCAAAGCTATTATCTTACCTTGCCTGTTCATTCTTGCCACTTTCACCAGACAGTCTCTATATGGGTGTAAACAGAGCTAGCGGCTAAAGTTGCTAGCTGTTCTCTCTATCCAATCCCTGCTCAGTGATCAGTGCTCGCTGCTCATACTCCTACGCAGAGAGTTGAACGGCGTTCCAGAGGCACATCTGATGATAAAAATAATAATAATAATAATAACAATAATAACAATAATAATAATAATGTATTTGTATAAAGTTAGAAAGTATTCTACAACAAAGAGAACAAAGGAAATATTAATGCAAAAATAGTGCCACCCTTTTGTTCCCAACAATTAAGACCAGAAACTAAAATGGTGATGATGATGATGATGATGATTTGTATTTTTTATTTCAATTTAATTTGCTTGATTTTAATCATTTGGATAACCTTTTATCACAGAACAGAAGAGACTAGGTTGGTGATTTCCAAAGGAAGTGTCTCCATCTGCTGGTCAAGGAATACAGTATACTAGCAGAGCCACCATTGTGCATGACTTTTTGCTTGTTTGTATGTGTACGTATGTGTGCGTATCCTGATGTGCATTCAATTGAAAATGAACAACAAAACTGTGTTTTCTACTTTGTAATATACTGTTGTTGTTGTTGTTGTTGTTGTTGTTGTTGTTGTTGTTGTTTTATCACAAGAGCTTAATAAACTGTGTGCATGGGTGCAAATGTTTAATCAGAATCACATTAGGGAATATATAAGCTATAGGCTTGAGAAAAAAACAACCATTCCCAACACTGTCAGTATCATATAACCATTTCATAACCTCTGTTAAAGGGGAACACCATCCATATCAGTAATTCCAATATGTTACTTCCATGGCCTAGGAAAGTTAAATTGTGAACATGAGCTACTTTTTCCCAAAGCCAGAAACAGAGAATCAAGCTCAAACTTGTGATGTAATCAGGCATAAAGTCTGGAGCTACTCCATTTACAATGAATGGGAGACTGATTTTGTGGACCCAGAGAATGTTTGTTTTCTTTTTAATACCCAAATAAGCTTTATTCCTTAGTGGTGTTCTTAATTCTCAAACGGAAAATGTACCCGTATACTCAGAACATTCCCCTGGATGCTCTCAGTGTCATCTATACCATCTTTACACCTGATCACATCACAAATTTGAGTTTTAGCACTCTCGTTTTTGGATTTGGAAGACAGTTGTTCGTGTTCACTAACATTTTTGGACTGTCGTAGACCATAGGAATAACATGTTTGAATTCTGAAAAAGGGCGTAGTTTCCCTTTAAAGTCTGATGGTTTGAAATTACCTTTGATGAGATGCACAAAATAAATATTGAAAAGCTGGTGTTTGATGTATGTTTTATGTTTTTTTGCTAAAACGCAGGCCACACCTGCCAAAATATAACATTTATCAAATTATTACTTTCAAGCCTAAAAATTAATTTCCTAAATGTATAAAATATGAATAGTTAATCTGAGGTCATGTCTAAACTACTCATGTAGACTACTAATTACACAGTTCAAGCTGACTCCACCTTAGAGGAACAGAGTTAGAATGAACTGTTACAATCATCCCACTTCCTGTTCACATCAGGGATGAAATTAAATTAACCTCCAGGGAAACGAGCCAAAATGTTCAGGAACATTTATTCAACAACAGCAAATCAGATCAATGATCCACTTGTTTTCTTTCAGACACACAATTACCATGCTACAACATAAAGAGATTTATACTTCATATAGGCCAAGTGTATGTACAAGCGACCTTAACCATTAAACCATGCATTGCAAAATTTAATGGCCACATCACAACACCATACCATTTAAAATCATATAGTCGATCATCATTTGAAACATGACAAAATATGAAATAAATAATATTCCAAAAATGCATCATATAACCATTTAACTATAGTTACACTATATACTATGTTGTCTCAAGATATTTTTATGGAGCCATTTCCTGATCATTGATCTATTATAGTTTTTTTTTCTGAACACACACTGCATTCAACTTAGAACATTTACAGTAGCATTTTTCCAGTATCTCAATGAAAAAGCCATAACAGGTACATCTATGTTCTTATCAGGGGTTACAGGAAACATCGTAAAAGGGCCACAGAGGTCAACACCAAGACCATTATTAGCTCTCCCATTGTAAACCATTGAAACACATAATTAGCATTTATGTAACCAACAAAATGGTAAAGATTATAATGAATTATGGCAATTTCCGAATTTGTGGCAACATATGCATAATCAGTGGTATGAAAAATCTAGTTTATTTCTATAAGAGCTGCCTGTAGTGCTAGCTCACATATGTAATGCACTGTGAGCTAATGCTTCTATAGAGATTCTTAAAATTCAACAATGGTAGACTATCACACCATTGGACAAAAAGTCAAAGTCATCCGACTTTCCTTGAACACAACAATAATTAAAAAAAAGATGATAATAATATTCTTCAAATGATTTAAGCATTTTGACAGAGATTCTGTAGGCAGCCTATACATGGAAAGAAAAGTATGAAAAGTGTAATATGTTTCTTCCCACCAACTCATATCCACTAATATTTTCAAGATGGCTCAGAATTAGAACCATGTTACCCTCTGAACCAGAATTACTATTGATAGAGATCTACTGTTCCTATATACTATATCTATCTACAGCTCTAACCTGGACTGGCTAGGATCCACTGGGTCCTTGGCTTTAGCAATAGTGTTTCACATATGAAGAGAAAGTACTGGTATAACAAAGGCCATTGCCTACATCAACAAAACTCACACTAATATGAAGAGAAACCAATGAATGTCCTTCAGTCTCTGTTGAGTTGTGTTATCTCTGTATTGACTTAGTTTTGCCACTTCAGACCTAAAATTTAGATACTCAACTTAAGTTCTCCTTTAGCCCAGATACTTTATCAAGGAAAAATAGAAAGAGTTTAATCTCAATCTTTGATGAAAAATAGCAATCATAACAACACTATAAATGACACGTTATTATATAATACATTTGAGACTACCTTTGAAAGCTTATGTTTTTACTTTGTGATGTGTATTTTCACAAGAATGAAAGAACTGCTGAAATAAAAAAAATGTAAATACTAAATTAAATGAAAGAAATATGCTATGTTTCACTGAACATACCAAAGTAATTCCATCAATTTGTTAAAAAATCTAAAATAAAAAATTAGACTCCAACCAACACCACTGGGGTGAAACATACCCCAGCAGACCAATGGCTTAAATAAGTGCAAACCAATGAAAAATGTGATCTCCTGATACTAGTCATCATGATAACCTGTTCAGTACTCCGGGAAGGAAAAACCAAGACCCATTGAAAAACAAAGTTAAAAGTATTATGTCAATAACTATGTTAAAAGTATACAGCAGCCTTTTATAATAAATTGTCCTTAAACAAAGCTCCTGTGCCTCATCAACTCCACACTTCACGATCAAAATACTCAGGGGAGCACAGTCAGGAAAGAGGGCAACAAACACAGTGTCAAACGCAATAGGTCTAAAAATGCCTAAGAAAAGGAGCTGGCATTTCAAACTAATGCATTGTCGATAGTAATCCAGAACTGAAAAACGTTCTAGCGTGTGACAGCTCTTGTTCTTGAAGGTTTTAAGATGGCACAACCCACCAAAGACAACATCAACACATCTCACTAACCAACACCTCCCTGAGCCACACCTCTTATCTGTTGACAAAAAGAAAACATCAAGTAAACTTTACCCCCAGTGAACGACACTCATATGAACATATTGCACATACATATGCACCAACATCATGAATTCCTCAAACAAACAAAAAACAAAATTCACAAAAAAGATGAAAATCGGAAACAATGATTCTTTTCAATAGTGCATGCTACACCATGACGCAAAATATGGAGAGGGACAGTGGGGTAGGCGAACGGTGAGGTTAAAGGCCAAGAAATTACAAAAGAAAAAACGAAAGGGAGACAATCTTTTTCCTTCTCTTTTTCTTCTTACGTCGGGGCGGGAGTGGACCACTCTGGGAGGGTGGAAGGGGGTTTGTCTTCATTAGTTCCTTTCGTGGACCACGCTCGCTCGTGCCTCTCCAGTAGATGGCTCTCGTTCTGAAACTGAAACAGATTGCCCCTCTCGTTCATCTTGTTAAGGTGGAGCAGGGAAGCAGGCAGGGCCGCAGGCCAGGACACAAGAAGGGGCGGGTGGAGGGTTAGTTGAAGCCGGTGTCGGTGTGGTAAGTGGAATGGTGACCATCTGATGTTAGCTGGGTCGTCTCTGTCGCTGATGGCTGCAGCACAATAGGGTCACCGCCAGCCTCTGTTTGAGAAACAGGAACATGTTCAGTGCTTATATTGAACTGGAGCGTGTAGAGCTCACAACACTACGCTCCAATATACCTTTATTTAGTCAAATAAAGGGCAACATTGTGGCATTGTGGCTTGTCCTTTCATCTGACAAAATAAAGGTGCATTTGAGTGTTGCAGCTCCCACACTCCTCTTTTTCTTGGATGCTACTCAACCCAGCACCTAAACCTGGATTCAATCTACCTACTACTAGGCGTTTACTGTTCCAGCATTTGTAATGAACCTATATCTGTCAAAACTAGTAAACAGTTCCAAAGTGAGAGTGACGGTTTAAGCTAACCGTGCAATCGGTCTCACCTCTCTCATCAGATTGCAGCTGGGCCTCCAGGTCCTCAGGGGACACATAGAAGTCTTGCTCCTGACCCTCTGGAGGCCGTGGTTTACACCTCCCACAGCAGCAGTTACAGCAGCAACACAGGCAACAGCAGAAGTAACAGCCAGTGGCCAGGCCACAGAATACAAACAGTGCCTGCAGGGTAGTGGAGATTGAAGAGAGTGAGCGGTGAGACACAGGAAAACAGATGTGAGAAAAGGATAAGGAAAATAATGTGATCAGAGATATGTTGAAGTAGATATATATATGTATATATACTGTATATGTATAAAGAGCTATGACATAGATGAAAAATCAGATGAGGGATAACACCATAGGGTCATGCTAGTATAGCAAAGATGGTCGGGGTATGCTATTCTAACAAAAAAGCGCCAAAGGCAAGAATGCATGCCTGAAAGTAAGGTTGTTGCCATGAAAATCGCTCAATTTATCACATATTGCGGATATGTTTATTATTTAAGAATAAGGAGAAAAATTACCAAGATGGATTCTGAATTTGGTTTTTGGAGGTGTAAGCAGCATCCTTAACCCAAGTGCCCAATTCTTATCCAATGTATTTCAATACTGTTACAGCTAATGTTAACAATTTGGAACTCTTCCCTTCCAATCTCTTTGGTTCAAGGGACATTACCTCAGGGTTCCAGGACATCAAATTCCATGACTTTTCCATGACTATTCTATGACAAATAGCACAATTTCCATGGCCAATATTTGTCAGTGTCTATTCATATATTACTTTTTGTTGAACAGCTGATTTAAATCTCCCAAGATTAAATAGGAAAAGAGGTAAAAAAAAATGTTTTTATTTGGGTTAGTATTTAGACCTTTCTAAAATCTTTAACATGTGCATCATTTTCTGTAACTTTTCAGCGCCTGGAAAACACAAGTTTCAAAATTCCATGACTTTCCCAGGTCTTCCAATGGCCATAGGAACCATGTTGCCTTTATCACAAGTTATTGAAAACAGACATGGCTATAGGGAAGAATGATTGATCCATGCCTTCTTCTGGTCTTACCTTTGCCCACCAGCTTGACAGGACAAAGTATGTGTTAACATTCTCCTCTCCAAACTGCTCAGCCACATACAGGCCCAGAGACCCATACTTGTCATAGATATTACGCTTTGTGGGGTCATTCAAGATGGCATGGGCATTGTTTATCTCCTTGAATTTGTCTGCTGCCTCTGGATTGTCAGGATTCTTATCAGGATGGAACTTCAATGCCAGTTTCCTGTAGAAAAGTACACAAAATTGTCAATCAGAAATATATTATTGCAATATGGGACCCAGTAGAAATATGAATGTAGAATATTGTGAGTAGCATTAATCTGCAATGGTGGTTACAGGGGTTAGGCTAAGTTTCAGTAAGGTGCCTTACTGACCTGTAAGATTTCTTAATATCGTCCGGTGTGGCCACCTTGTCAACTCCCAGCACATGGTAGAGAGATTCACCAGCGGTGGACAGTGAGCGCTGTCTCTGATGCTCAGCCATTATGCCTCACGTCCCCAATCTAAACACAGAAAAATGAGAGCAAATGCATTGGTTGGTGTGTAACTAATAGCATCATCTACATGGTCTCCTGTCATCTTCATGAAAATATAACAAGCCTAAAGGCCCAGGCATAGTGTGTTCAACTTTATATAGCAGTGTGCTATATTTTTATGAATAATGTATAGCTTCTCTCAATAATACTACTGGCAAGCTCTACATTAAACTTTGAGTCACTTTGATTCAATGTGACTATATGTAATTACTGATAAGGAGAAGTTTGTGTGGCAGAGGGGTGTTGACACCACTGAAACAAATGGAAAATGTATGATACACTGAGTTGATATTATGCTATTCCGTGCTTTGAACTAAACAGATCAATAATCAGATAGCAACTGGTCAAATGCTTCCTGCAACCTGCATTATAAGAATGACAAATGATCTAAATGTTGGCCCATAGACTGTGAAAAAGAACCAAGCAATTAATGGGATTGGCATCAATGGGTCCATGAGCAGTGAAGAAAAAAAATGCTTGCCAGGTTTAGATTTTCATTTTCCTCTATTTCCCTCTGGATATTGTAAATTGTGCTCATATTTATCTGTACAACTGAAAAATTCGGACATCTAGCTAGCAGTACTGAATGGTCCAACTGGTGCAAGTGAATCATTAAATTACATCCAGAGACAGTCAGCATGCTGCAAGAAAGCAAGATTTATGGAAATGACGCACTAGTCGTAAAAAGGTAAAGCTATTTCCAAGAATACAACTGCTACTAAAAAGATATCATCTTGACACAATTGAATTAACGTTACCAATACTGATTCATTAGAATCATTTCACCCGTTAAACGTTGGTTATTCTGCACTGACAATGGTGTAAACTATCTCTTTAGCACAATTCGCGATCAACCCCAAGTAATTTGTCAATATGCAGGATTAGACTCTGAGTATACGATGCTTTGAGCATAATCTGAGCCAGCATCATCAACAGCACTGCTTTAGCGCACAGCATCCATGTTGGTTTGCTTCCTGGCCTGCTCTTGATGCAAGACAGGACTGGATCGTCAGCAGTAATTTTCAAGGGCAGGGGGCAATATCTCGAGAAAAAAAAGAATCCAAATACATGAGGACGCTCACCTTTCAGTTGGCTTTGATACGTTGCAAAAAATAAATATCCCAGCAGGTTGTGATTTCAGATTGTGTGATCTGACTATGGTTGCATCCCGCGCGCACCCCAGCCCACTCTGTTACGCACCTCAGCACAACCATGGACAGCTGCAGCAACACTCGCCCCGCCTCCGACCACCCCATGGCGACCCGACGCGCGCGCACTCAACAAAATTGGGATGACTGGGGGAAGATGCAACGCTACGCAGCTTCTTTAAGCTATATAAAAAAGCATCCTGAAAATCTTTTTTAGTTAGCTAGGTTGCACAACATCATATTTTGGCCGGTATATCACATCATTTGAAGATCATATGTGCCCTGCTTTCCCCTGAATTAATTGAATGTAGGCAGCAATTGCAAGACTACCTATAACCTTTTATAATATAACCTATAACCTCCACAATCTGTCAGATTTGTGATTTTTCTGTTACAATTTGTGATTAAGACAGTCATCACAGGCAGACAATAGACCACCTCTGGGTGGTTTATTGCAGTGGTTCTCAAACATTTTCATGTCAAGGACCCTCACATTGATACATAATAGGCCATGGACCCCCATTTGATAAGGTTTTGTCCCAGGTACCCCCATCTGAGAAGGTGTTTGTTGTTAGATATGATCTAGGCCAGAATTCCATGCAGGTGGGAGAGAAGAGATTGAAACCTATGAATGGATAATCATTCATACATTCTCTCTCATCGTGCTACCTTCTTGTGAATCAAATATTATTGACATTGCACTATTCCCGCCTCATATTTCCTAAACCACTCAAGGACCCCCAGGGCCTGGTTTATTGCATGGATGTCTGCCCATGAGGCCCAACATTGGGGTTCTTTATAAGGGTTCCACATAAAAAAAGGGGGTCCAGGGGGCTCAGTCAGTAGAAATATGGAGTTTTAACCCAGAAATGTATATAATTCAAGTGTTTTTCCTGATCTCTCATGGGCCTAATTATTACTGTACAACATGACAACTATGTGTTTTATTAAGACACTAGTCAATAGTTCAAACTGATTGAGATTTTATTGATATAACAACTACATGTCAAATTAAAATTAATTTCAATAATCTAAAAGGTCTGTTTATATTAGTTAGAGTAAAAAAGACATATGGGTCTGGTCATGGAAACATCAGCATAAAGCCTACACTTTCCTCAGTGACTGTGGCTCTGTAGTGGTATGGGTGCATTCTTGAGAACTTGGCCAGTACTAAACAAACCACTACTGTTGTCTCTTGTTTGACTGTACGCATGCTTTATTCACCTGTTTCAAGTTAAAGTTGAACTTGTATGTTTCTTGTATGCCTTTGTTTGTAAAGCACTTTAGGTTCTGTGCTGTATCTTTATAATAAACACAGAAAACACTGTTTCAGACATGTTCCAGATTCGCTAGTGTAAACCATCAGAGCCCTTCACTGTTTTGGTACTTTATGTTGGTATTTTTTTTTCTCTATATCCTATGGTCTGTGATGGGATGAGATTGTTGTATAAAAAGAAAAGCCTTTTTTTCTCTGTAGTATCCAGGGATCAACTCAAAACTTAAAGAATGTGGCTTTCATCTCCTTGGTGGGACTAAAGGATATTGGCTGGTAGCAAAAAAGCTTTTGAGATTGAGAGAAAAATTCCAAAGGGGGTTCACTAAAAACCAGGCATCTTATGTATTACATCATGCACCACATCCAATGGGTGGTTAAGTTGGGTGCAAGGTCCAATGAGGTTAAGGTTAGGGTTGAGGTAGATGTGGGTCTATACATGTGATGCCTGGATTTTAGAGAGTCCCATTTCTAAAGGGGTGCAGCCTATGATCATCAGTAGAAAGAGACAAGTAGCCTCAGTTAACGGTAGCCCATAGTTCTACAATTTATGCACTTTTGGAGCAACAGTAGCCTACTTTATATGAGGTTAGAATTGCAAGTAACACCCACATCTAGGCCCTACATTGTGCTCTGCTGCCTAAGAGCCCTTGAGCAAGGCACTAAATCTAAGTCTAAATCAGTCTGATAAGCTATATAGGTCTAAGCCAGATGCTATGGGTCCCTTACTCCATGTTGTAAACTGCTCACAATCGTAGGCTAATAGTACACTACAGCTAAATGCAATGTCATGTGTTTAGGATGGTGTGTGGTGTTGGGGCAGGGCCTACTGTCAGTCTTTCTGGATACCCAAAATGAGCCAGAAGTCTCATGGGTCCCCTTACTCATGATAAGATCACTTGTACGCTATGATTTTTAACCCCTTTTTATGTTTCCTCAACATTCTATTTTGGAATTCTAGAACGATATAATTTCGTTGACCAGTAGGCGTTGTTACATCATCATTTGAAGGTCCAGTTCTCAAAATTCTAGTTTGTGCACCTCATCGAATTTCAGTCTACTCTACATTCGAGGGCCGAAATTATCATTCACTGGAACTGTTCCTTGGCAACCATGACATCATTGCTCTAACCAATCGAGTAGCTCTGAATACTCGTGCTCGTCTATCGCGAGAATACTACATTAGCTAGGCTAGCTAGCTAGACCGAAAAAGGTTGATTAGCTATCTACATTTTTCACATTTTTCTCTTTTTTAACATTTTAAATCAACCGCACGTTACTGTTCAGTTGACCTCGCGTCTGTAAAAAGTAATAATCGTTGGATTCTGGATTTACACGGTGGGTTGTGCAATGACAACATAGCCAGCTAACGTTAATAGCAAGCGAGTGCTTGACCACTGTAGTGAAATGGTTTGTTTTGGGGATCTCATAAAATTGCTTACTGAATAGCAAACGTTAACGTTAGCCATATATAAAATGACATTCCGATTGCTTGAGCCGTTTAGCTATCCGTTCCATATAGCTCTATAGCTATAGTTTTATCTCGGTTATATTCTATTGTAGTTAGTAAGTGTCTATGCGCCTGTGTATGTAGGTAACTTACGAATTGTCACCAAACCGTGTCAGTCTTGCTTAATGTTGTATTTTCAACGAAACCTTCCAATGCAGGATCCCAATGATGAGTTATGCTGAAAAGCCAGAAGATATCACAAAAGACGAGTGGATGGATAAATTAAATAATGTTCACATACAGAGGGCTGACATGAATCGTCTGATTATGAATTATCTCGTGACAGGTATGTTACCTGACTTAACCACGCATCAGTGAATGTAACTGAAGTCTGAATGATGAATAATTATTTGACTGTATACTACATAAGTTGGGTTGTGAGGTTGTTACAGCTATCATTTGAGACCGTTTTCTGAGGTGGGGACTATGACTTACTTAAATTCTTTGTCAAAGGCTGATTCTGTTCTTTGTATTTGTGTTGCTAGAAGGATTCAAGGAGGCTGCAGAGAAGTTTCGGATGGAGTCTGGGATTGAGCCCAGTGTGGACCTAGACTCTTTAGATGAAAGGATAAAGATCAGGGAGATGATCCTGAAGGGACAGATACAGGAGGCTATTGCACTCATCAACAGCCTACACCCAGAGTTGCTTGACACCAACCGATACCTGTACTTCCATCTGCAGGTAATTTGGCTCAGCTGTATATAGACATCAAGCTGAGTTTGCCCTCTTGTGATCTGAAATCAAATCAGTCAGGTGGTAGAATGAAGATGGCTGAATGATAGACAAACAAGCTTGTTAATTCTGCAAGTGGCCAGTTAAAATTCCTGAATTTGCGAGGGGTGTGAACAGGGGTGTGAATCTTTGGGAATCTCACAATTTTATTTAGATTCTGGGGGTCACGCGTCAATGTAAAATCGTTTCGCTTCATTACGATCATGTAGTCAATTTGATTAGATTATTGATTGCTCTTAACCTTCATGTCACATGGTGTGTATATTGTGCGAGTCTTTCTGCTTGGCTAATCTTGGCAACTTGTTGGATTTAACAAGCTAATGATTTATAGATCAATGGACATGAGAGAGATGAAACCCTGTCACAAGACTGAAAGCTGAAAGGGGAAAAAAAGATTTTTGGAATTTGTGAATAAATTTTTAATCTTAGAAGATAGAATCTCGA
>OMKL01032855.1:21634-35247 GCA_900302295.1 Parasudis fraserbrunneri
AACTGTTCCCCCAAAATATGACGTCTGCCGTGATATGACAAATGTCAACATATGGCAGCTTGAGAAAGCACATGTGCACACACACACACACACACACACACACACACACACACACACACAGACACCCCACACACACACACACACACACACACACACACACACAAAAAAAAAGAAAAAAAACACACAAACATACACATACACACACACACACACACACACACACACACACAATTCTGAGTCAAATGTACATGTTTGGTTTGGCATTTGATGTGTCTTTAGAGATTTATTAATCAAGTGAAAAATAGTTCCTTTACTGATCATTTGAAAATGGCAAACTTAGCTAAAAATAAAACAAGTATCCTACCTTTGACACAGAAAAACACAATATTACACAGAATAATATTGTTGTATAGTTTGTTTATACTTCAGAAGTATGATATTTAGACATGGTCTTCAAAATGAATGGAAGTGAATGAGGAACCTGACACCTTAGATTCACTGTATGAACCTCTAGAGACAGACTTCTGTATTGACAGACACTCTCTTGTAGGTGTGCACTACCCCTCTTTGGCCAGTCTTTGCTCACAGCGCATAGCTGAAGGGGAGAGAGGTTTTTTGTTGAGCACCATGAGCAGTGGTTGCTATCTTGGGTATGTTACAACACACACACACACACACACACACAGACACACACATGCAAAATCTTTCTTTCAGTGGTGACTCCTCTTTGCTGTTTCAGAACATTGTTGGCGGGGGGTCTGGGCTCCCTGATGTTGGACTGGTATGGCTGGGAGAGTGTTTTCTATGGCACTGGTCTCCTGTCTGGCCTCTGGGCACTCACTGTATGGCAGTATTTACATAAAGGTATCTTCAAGGCGTCAATCATTTACTTCATCTGGCACCTTTAATGGTACCTGTACATTGCTGTTGATTTGTCATTTGTGCTGTTTAAGGCACCGGGGGCAGAGCTGAGCACATGTTTAGGAGAGGGTAAAATAGAAAATGAGGGGTTTGGAGGATCCCTACTGAGCTTTGTTGTTATATGACACCTTGTGTCTGTTTTGGCATATATCCAATGTAATGTTATCTTCTATTTATTTTGGCAATCCTGCATGTCCAAAGTAATTTAATGTCCATTGTGTGATACAGGTCAGGTTACCCCAAAACAGATGCTGTCCAGTCATTGTTCCCTTGGGAGTCTATCAAGATTACCCTGGCTAAAATATCTCAAACGGCCGCCTGTGTGGTACAACTAATATCTTTTACCCTTTTACTATATCGCTGCTGTCAGGTGAAAAACTTTGTACCACCAAAAGAGTAAACTTTTCAGAAATTAGTGAAACAACCTAATTTTCAGATTGACTCCAGTGTATTTTTGAATCAGGCTTTGAAGGTCCTTCATGGTTCTTAGGGTAATGAAACTTGCTCACAACACAGAGAACAATGTAAACCTTCAAATACTAACATGGACATCATCAAAATTGGAGATACAGTGGTTTTGCCTGACAGCAGCGATATGCCAATACATGTTTGTGTGAGCTGATTTCTGTAAGCCTCTTTTGCCCCATCCCACTCTTATCTTTCTTCTCAGGTCCATGGTCTTTGCACACATGTGTGTTGCCAGCACTTCTTACATCTTGTTGTCATGGTTGCCAACATTCTTCAAAGATACATTTCCACATGCTAAGGTTGTAACCTTTTCAACCATTTTCTGCTTTTTATCCAACAGTCATGCTCCACCTCTAGACACTGTGGCTAGAGGCTTTAAATACAATTTAAAGGACCATACCAGTCTTTTTGACGTGTGGGTTCCAAGTCATTCTTGCCTTGATCCAAAATCAAGGCATCCTTCTTTTTTCATAATCTTTTACCTTTACTGAAAAAAATTGTCACCACATTTCATTGAAATGCCATGCATTTACAATTTGTATATTTAAACTCCTCCAATCACCTTGTCGTTCCAGGGATGGGTGTATAACGTGATTCCATGGTTAGTTGCAATTCCGTCTGTAATCTTCGGAGGCTATGCTTCAGATTTCCTCATTAAACAAGGTATAACATTGATTCAGATGTCATATATTTGTCTACTTTTGTGTAACTTTTAGTATCAATTATTCAGTAAGTGAAGCAGAAGTAGAAGTTAATGGGCTACTTTGTCAATTTTCAACCTTAATCCTATTGTTCTGTTGTGAGGATTATTGACTATGCTACTATGCCTTTACTACTATGTACTAAGCTACTATATCTATACTACTGCGCACTCAAAGTGAAGCACTCACGTTCGGCACTGCTAGATGAACAATACCACTTACCCTTAACCGCCATAGGTGTACCCTCTTGCTGACTTGTTGTACACAATTTGTAAGTTGCTTTGGATAAAATTGTCCGCTAAATGACTAAATGTAAATGTGATAATTGGACATAAAACTTACTGATGTGCTCTGTGTCTCAAGAGCATGGCTGCATTGGCACCACAAGAAATTCTGCTGGATGACGTAACCTGGCAGATAGCAGACCTCTAGTGAACCGCAGACACTATTTCCTAAACCATTTTCAACCGTAGTAGGCCCAACTCCAGGAAAGTTGAAAATATAGTTGAGGAAATAGTGTCTGCAGTTCACTAGAGTCTGCTCTCTGCCGAGCTTTATTGTGGTGCAGATGTGGATGAGCTCTCGAGACACAGAACTCGTTGATAAGTTTTATGTCTGATTATCACATGTCCTCCTCACAACAGAATGATAGTGTTCAGGTTAAAAATAGGTGAAATGCCCCTTTAAAGTACATGTAGAATTTGTGTCTTTGTTTGCTTGCTCTAGGATATGCTGTAGCATCTGTTAGGAAGATAATGCAGGTAAGCATATCATAACACCATAGTCAGTAGTTGGTTCAAATGATGAAAGTATGCAATAACAGGTATATCTAGACAAGCTGGCTATGCTCAGAAACACATCCCTTGTATATCCCTTTGGTCTGTGCCAAACATTTAATTACGTGACAACACCCTACTATAGTACAGAAATATGCCACATCATTGTTGCCATCTCTGCTATCTATGACTGTAGATGTAAACTTTCCAGAAATAGCTTTGTTAAAGGAGCAGTTCAACATTTTGGGAAATACACTTATTTGCCATCTTCCCCAGAGTAAGACAAGTAGATTGATATCAGTTTCATCGCTACGTGTCCAGTAGCCCCAGAGAGAGATCCAGGTGCATGCTAGTCTATTAGTGAAAGTAATGTAAGCAGTAGGGAGCAGCTAGTCTAGCTCTGTCAAAAGTGAGAAAATACAACTTCTAACAACTCCAAAACTGACACATAGAGATGAAATTGATGTCAATCTTCTCGTCTGACTGGGGAAGATGGCAAATAAGTGTTCCTTTAATGTTATAAACTATTTCCAGATTTTACTCTCTCTCCCTCTCTCCCTCTCTCCCCCTCTTCAGCTCTTTGCCATGGGTGGATCGAGTGTATTTATCCTGCTCTTGTGTAGACCCATCTCATTCCACTTGGCTCTGACATACATATCTGCTTCGGTGGGGTTGGCCACCTTCACCACCAGGTGTGTTAGTAAGAACTGTACTATGTGCCTAGGTGATGGTGCACTGGTTTAATTCCCATCCATCTGGAACTATACATATTCCCATTGGCCTAGGATCAAATCCTGCCTGGACCTGTCCTTTGTCTCCCCTGCTCCATATCATCCTCTGGCTATAGGGGGAATACTACTCTATTAAATAATTCATAGATGTTATTCTTATGGTCTAGGACAGTCCAATCAATATATATATATTTAACATTAAAGGAAGGCAACACCCTAACAGAGCCATAGGTAAATGTACAAGTGTCGATTGGAAATAGCAACTGCAATGATACTTTCAGTTACTGAAGTCTGGATTTCAGGAGTTGCCATGTGAAAATTATGTTACCAGTCTACAACAGTTTGGATGCAAGGAGCCAACAGAGGGAGCCATCCTCCAACTGTTGTAGTTTTCAAAAATACAGACCCAGAATTGATAACCACTGCAACAATTCCCAACCTGTCTCAGATGTGGATTAATTAGCCTTGATTAATCAGTTTAATCCACAATGTCTGACCTGTCAGCTCAGATCTGCAATGGATGTAAAGCCATATGGTCTTGGCAGCCACCCTTTTTCTAGGAAACTCCCACCAACTTCCATTAAGAGTTAGGCAAGCGTCCACAACTTGGCCTATGGAAAGAGAGCATTCATTAAAGTACTCTAAATCAAGACATCCAACCAGCATTTCTGTTTAGTGTAACAATTAACATCCTTGCTCAATCTTCTATAGTTTCATATGTCATCCATTTTGTATGCATTCATTTATGAGCTGAAGATAACATAATAGAGGCCTTTCACAGAATGTTTGGAATGCCCATTTTCCCTCCATGTTGGAAGAGACAATGGTTACTATGTGCAAAACAATGGTTGCTATGTGTTGTTCTTTTGAAAGTGGTTACCAGTGGTTACAGGCAGACATGTTGGAAGAAAGACAACGACACAAACATTCTGTGCAAGGCCTCTAGTGGGTGTATTAGTACGTAATGAGGTTCAATAACCTAACTTTATCATCCCTGTGTATGTGTCAGTGGTGTATGTGTGAATGTACAGGACCTTGCCCCATCATGTGCTGGAGCCCTATTTGGTGAGACTCTAACCTGCTAGTTTTCTTCAATATATTTCCTTTAAGGGATTGTTCAGATTTTTGGAACACTAGCCCTATTTGCTACTTACTAATGATGTTGATCAATAGAATCCTTTCTCAGCACAATCCAAAACCACAAACCAATGCAAAGTCAATGGGGTCAAGTTCCTGTTTGTACAAGCTGACTGAAGACATTTGAAACCCACTACACAGTGCACACAAAGAAGATTTCAATTGTCTTCAGTCGACTTGTACAGACAGGAGCTTGACCCCATTGACTTTGCATTGGTTTGTGGCTAACTAGCCTGAGCTAGTACGAGGAACAGCATGGATTGTGCTGAGAAAAGGACCCTAGGGATCAACAATATCATTGGTAAGTAGCAAATAGGCCTAGGGTTCATAAAGTCTTAACTATCCCTGAGTTCTAACAGGCACATCTTGCTGTCATTCTGGGAAGGTTCAATCATTTTGACAGATATGTAACATATACCTCTCATTTGTAACAGGTTTTATGAATATGTGTGCTGCTTTCATGGGTATGTATCATTAATGCTTATTCATTTTGTGTAAAATATATCACATATATTGGCACAACGGACAACTAGGGATAAGGAGCAGAATAACACAAACACACAAACACACAAGTCACTGCCACTGACTGGGATAACTATTTCTACTCCCAAATTAATAATTCTTAGATTAACTCATTTCTGAAATGTACTCATATGAAATGTTAACCAAATGGAACACCTACACCCCATTACTGACTTCTTATCTTTTTCTTATCTTTTTTATGTTATTATTGGGACTCATATCAGAAATCAATAATATCCCTTGTGTATGTGTGTGTGTGTGTGTGTGTATGTGTGTGTGTGTGTGTGTGTGTGTGTGTGTGTGTGTGTGTGTGTTTGCACAGGACTGGTGTTGGTCTCTCTCTCTGGTTACCTGATAGAGGTCACCTTGTCTTGGGCCACAGTGTTCTCCCTCATTATCGTAGTGAATGTCACAGGCCTCGGCTGTTACCTTGTGTTTGGAGATGCCAGTCGCGTGGACCTGGAGGATTACAGCAGAGTGACTCATGCTTGACCCAGACTGATTTTCACCTGGTCAGTCTGGATCTGACTCACCTCCCAGAGATCTCCAAGAGATTGTTGCCCTTTGGACCTTTTGGAATACAATTTTCTAAATTGGGGGTTAAAGTAGCTGATATCATTGTAGGCATACTATTGTATGCAGATGATATAATTTTACTAGCTGAATGTGAACAAGATCTGCAACATATGCTGAATATTGTTGCTGATTAGTGCTTGCTGATTAATATTCTTTATTTTTTTATGAACAATTTATCATTCATTTTTCTAAATAGATTATGATGTGATATTCAGGACATGCAGAATAAATTGTTCCTCATATATAAAGAAAGATGGTCTGTTGACATATGGTATAAACCAAAACTAAGTATATATTGTCTTATCAAGAATAATTATAGCTTAGAACCATATGTAATGCAAAATCTATCCAAAAGTCAAAGATCCTTCTGTGCAGTTACATTCAGGTACATTACCATTAGCCATAGAAACAGGTAGATTCATTGGTACTCCTGAGGAGGAAAGATTTTGTTTATTTTGCAACTTGGAAGAAATTAAAAACGAAATCCATTTTCTATTTTATTGTCCTTTTTATGATTAAATAAGAAATACATTTTCTTTTGAAAATGTAATCTATTTGTGTTAACTTCTTTTGGTTAGATGATCATGAACTATGTTTTAGGAAAGGTACTTTCTTTTTGGCAGATTTTATATTTAAGGCGTGGGGAAAAAGACAAAATGTTCTGTTTGTATGAAATGGAGTTTGTAAAATGAAAAATGCTTGTTTATTATGTTGTACACCAGTGGTTCTCAACCTGGGGGTCGGAACCACAAATGGGTTGCAAAATGATTCTGGGGGGTCGCGAAAAGATATGCTGTATATATAATGTATTTGTATATCATATACAAATACATCATGTTCATAATTTTTGGTATAGATGTGTTTATGCTGGCAAATAAAGAATATTTGAAGTCTAAATTCTAATAGGCATATGCATATCCTAAGCCAAAATGTATCAAAGTTGAGGGACATGGTAAAAAGCAATGTTATTTCTTTAGTTAAAATTCAAAGCAACTTCATTTTTGTAGAGAATTCAAAACAACTTCATTTTTGTAGAGAATTCAAAACAACTTCATTTTTGTAAGACTTACTTAGAGGTAGAATATCAAACAGCAACCTCTAGGCAAAAGAGACCCACTTTGTAGCACTTTGTTTACATTTTTTGTTTTGGTCTGATGCATGTGTTGGAGTTGAGTGTGGATAGTGGTTGCTATTATTATTATTATTATTATTGTTGTTATTATATATACTGTGAATTTCTCCAGACCTCTTTTGGCAGAGCCTGAGGTGCGGCCTGCAATAGCAATGCCTCCCCTACCCCCACCCACTTCCAACCCACCCCAAACAAAGTGCAACAAAGTGCAGTACCAAGAGGACGTATTTCGCCTAGTGGTCGCTGTTTGACGGCGTTACATTTTTTTATAATAAAACACAAGATACTGCCCTAATGATATGGATAAGCGCTCAATGAAGAGACCCAATCCCATTGCCGAAAGAAAGTCTAACATGCCTATAAATACTTATAGCCTACTATGGAACTACACACTATGAATGTATTACATGGCCCATAAAGGCCCCCAAACAGCATTGCCAACTTCAACAGACCCCCCCCTTCTTTTTGTTGATATATTATAATCTATAAAAAATATGTGTAAGAAACGTTTCAATAATGAATTGTAAAAAGAATACTAATGAATAAATGAATAAATAAATAAATAAATAAACAAACAAACAAACAAATTAATTAATTAAAAGTGCACTTAACTGACACTGAATTGCATACTTTTTTTTATTGGTTATCGGTGCTGAACCGTCGGAATATAAAACTTTGATTTGGGGGAGTGAGGAAGGCACAATTTGCAAGTCTAGCTTTGACAATAACAAGAGTAGGAAATTGACCAGCCTTCAGCCAAATGCTGGAAAATTCTGAAAATAGACTGAAGATATGTCTACTCTACCAGCACTTTAACAGATAACACCAACCGTTATTCAAGTTATTTTCTGTGGTAATCAGTTTGGTTGGTTGGAAAGGGAGTATGTCTGGTTAATTTTGCCTGCGGCCGGTTCTTCAGATTGAGGCGTACATGTATTTTAGTGAGTGGAAACCCAAAGGCTGCTTAATAGGCTGCACAATTCTGCATCCCTTACTAAAAAAGTATCATGGTATTTCCATCATTTTTTGGCCACTACAATGATGGTAGTGACCAAAATAGGATGAAAATAGTCTACCATATTACCATCGGTATCACGGTTTAAATTGGATACTAGGCAACGATATGGTACCAATCCAAGAAGTACAAAAGTGGTACCATGGTGATACATAACTTTTATTATGGTAATACCATGGTAAATTATTTATACAATGGCCGGTGCCATGTAAAACTGAAAGTACCATCACACTAGCCTACCATGATACCTTTTCGTAGGCTAAGGGATGGATTCACCGTGCGCCCAATTTCAGCACCATGGTCAGCGCACATAGCTCTAAACGTTGTCCCAATCCGATATAGGCTACCGGTAGGTGTGAAATGCAGTGCAGCCCGCAGATTCATTAACTACAAAATGTTGACCACATCAGCAAGACAATTTTCGCTAATGGCGTTTGATGGCGGAAAATTGACCCGGTTCGTGACGTCAACGGTATTCGTTCAGTCTATGAAGATGGGAGCATAAATGCAAGACGCAAATCTGGATAGGCTAGGCTATTGCCTCTGAAAAAATCTTGTTATCAAGAGAAGAGGAACATTAGGCATCAAGCATGATGATGGAGGTAGAAATAAACGGCGTAAATGCAGCGAAAGGTATAATTTGATTGAATCAGCTCTCTCTCTCTTCTGGCACACAGCCGAACTGGACAACAGTAGGCCTACCTACCCCGTCGACTGGAAAGATACTGATGCCTGCATGAAATTCATTGTTTCGACTGTATGGATTCATCTCTTTATGACAAATGGCAGTTAGGCCTATCTATCATTTGAGGAGGGGCAGCTTTAGACTAAAAGATCATCAGATGTTGTTTCGTAAGGAATGCATGCTGCTGTAGTTCATGCAGGATTCAAGAAACTGGAGAATATAGCGTTATTTCTTGCGCACAAGAGGATCTTCACTTGCATGCAATTACATAGAAAGACAAGGACACACGAATTGTCTGATGCAGCGGATTGAGTCTTTTTTCTCCCTTTTCTTTTTGCCAAGGTCCTGATCCTACGTACTGTATGTTAAATTTTTGGACGGTAGCCTACTAGGCCTGCATCAAATGGGAAATTTCTGCAAGATGGTCCAATAGTTCTCCGGGCATTAGAAAAGCTCTGGGAAATGTTCTGTCCTCAAAGCTTATTCTATTTTATGCTAAATAACTTAATTATCTAGGCCATCGTTTCAATAAAAACTTGAGTAGCCAATCATATTTGTATGTGTATGCATAGTGCAGTGATTTGGATCACTATTTCATAGCAAACAAGACCATCATTCCGTTACAGGCTAGGCCCGCAAGCTACAACGTTTCACAATAAGGAATAAGGTTTCCACTCCTCGTGTTCACGGCGGACCTTGATTTAATAGCGATACAATTAAGGCACGCGGTGAATGCCAAGAGGGGAATCTCTTTCTCGACATTCTCAAAGTCTTACAAAATGGAATGACTATAACGAATTTAATGGGTAAAATATGTTCAACTAACGGCATGTGTTGAAAGGAACAATGCATTAGGCTGCATCTTCCCTGGAGGCATTTTATTGCAGCCTAAGTAAAAATATAGATTATATTCTGTAGCTATATTTATTATTTTGTTTCTAAATAAAATGTATTAAAATAATGGTGGAGCAGATTTTGTAATCCTGTTATGTCTACAGACTAGAAACTAGGCTGTCAGGTAAATGTTCTATTTTAGAGTAACCCAATTGCATGAGCTGAAATGACCTCCCCATCCCCTACTGGGTGTTAGAACTACCTGTCCCCATATAGACCTGGGCTCATCTAAGGACCAATATGAAGTACGCGTAGCTGATAACTGGTTCATTACGATCACATCACCCTTCGTATGGGCAAAGGAGAGAGATTTCTGCCCAATTACAAATCATTCCATTTTCACTTGTCAGTTGTGCATGGATCAAGAGGAAAATGTTGAAGTCTATTTACTATACCAAATCCTCCCTGGACTCCATCTGTAGGCTACACAAGGGACATATCCAGGCATAAATCTGACACTCCGCACTGTAACTAGGATTTGGGGCCTTAGATGAGCAAGTGATTGCACGTAGTTGCCATCTCCATACTCAGCCCAGTCATATTCTACCAAGTGCGGACCTTTTTCCCCTCACTGTTCTAGCCTGAAAAGTACCAGCCAGTGGGCAAGTAGCCCAATTTCACTATTGCTCTTGCAGCTTTTACAGGCAAGGGAGCTCTCTTGGTGCCCGAGGGCAGAGGTTTCAGTGCTCTTGTTGATACCCAGGCTTGACAGTGATAGTTTTGTATTCATTTTAATGTAAATAAATATGGCCCAGTGATATCACACAACAGGGCCAATATACATTTCACAGAGGAATGGGATCACAAGAAGATAACTCTTGTATAAGGTTCTTGAGGCTCCACCATTATCATTGACAAAAAATAACCAGTGTCCAATAAGGCAGAGGTAATGTATGTACGATGTTCTAGCCAAATCATTAAAAATAAAACCCCCAACAAACAACAGATAAGTATATTTTTAATAATGACCATGATCAAATCTAAGAATGTGATAGTGACCTTTGATACAATGCATATTTAATTCAGGGGTGACTTAAACTTTTATTTCCTATATTCTCATGAATCATTTCCAATACCATTATATAAATCTGATTCCTCAATAATCATACTCCCTCTCTTTTGTCTTTCACACTCGCATACAGACATACACACAGAACAGCAAGCAGGTCCAAAAAGAAAGTCACACACAGATACCATATAGACTATTCTCTGGGTTTTCATACACTTGACAATAAATCAGTAACATTAACTTTAAGGTTAAACATTTTGAGGCGTTCTCAGTTAGCATTGCCAGTACATTAAAGCTTAAATTTTCTGAGGATGAAGTGGAAGGGTTATAGTGATGAAAATATCGACATTTTAATTATGTTAAGAAAGAACGAGGAACAAAAAGAGCGTGACAGGCCTGGCTTGATTTTAAAAGCAGTACATGCTACATTGTCCCCAGAATTATTACATAAACAGAGATCCTTGTTGGAATGGCGGGGAACAGAGAAAAGTAACAGCTACTGTATGCTTAAAAATAACAAAGAAAACAAGACAACATAAAGTAATCTTTTTGTTTAGATAAGAACCTGAACTCAAAACAGTATGTTTGCATTTACATCCCAAAAAGAAATAAGAGAGGGACCATCTTTGAGAGCGTGTGATCTCTAGACAACATCTTTTCCCTGAATCTCTCACTGACACACTTGAGGTACAGTATAGCAAATATTAAATTTCATTGACACTATTGCAGGAAAGAAATGTTAAGGCTCCACTCTGATAATGGAAAAAAAATGCCATAAGTCTCTTTACCTTTATGTTGTTTTTCGAAACAGTGATAAGCCAAGTGATGCATTATTCAAAATAATTTCCTAACATTTATGCTTTCTAATGTCACAACCGTTAACATGATCCATTCTATGCATACAGAAACTTTAAGCATAGACAGTCCTCCACCAAGTCATGAGACAACCCTGGCATGGTGCAATAGGGCATTATTAAAGTTTTTTTTCTTCGCATTATTGAAAATACAACTGGCCACATACAGATAGCAGACATTATTGTCAAGAAAGTGTTGTTGTTCACTCTTAATAACCAATACAAGCACTTAACATTTCTCCAACACACACCACAAGGTGAACAGTCACTGAATGTCAGCAGCATGTTGTCAAGAGATTTTCAAAAAAAGACGTGCAGATATCTGTTACTCGTTATCAATTAAGAATGTGAGTTTGGGGAAAGCACATAAAGATCTATAAGGCTAAAAAAAAAATAATAATACAGAAGAAAGAAAATTAAAATGATGAAGCAATTTGATTGGTGGAACTGGCTTCATCCCTGCACGCACATCTTGAAGACTGGGAACCAGGAGCAAGTGGCTTAAAGTTTGACATGGGCCAAAGTCACCAAAATTAAATAGAAAAAAATATTAGTTTCCAATTTATTTATGTCCTCTTATCTTCTTTTTTTTCAAATCTAAATTTCATTATGTCCATCCAAGCACAACCGTTGATCGAGCTTTAAGAAGCAGTCTCCTACTGTTTACTCCGGTTCTGGCGATCCTTAAGTGAAAAGGAACAGAATACAGGCAAATTAGAAAGACTGCTGATCAATAAATATTACATTACCAAGGTGCACTAGAATTGCATGTCATGAGAGGAATACATGAGGTGGTACCCTGTCTAATACATAGCTCAAATTTAACTAAGTATGGGTTCTTTACCTGATCAAGTCGGGACCGGTTCTGTATTGGAGCAGGCTCATAGCTCTGTTATGAAGAAACATTCATAACCTCATTAAAATATCCCAAAGCAGAAACAAATCTAACAAATCAACTCTCAAAAAACACAATAAAATATCCAAATCTTCCACCAGTCAAACCACAGACATTTCAGTCACTTCGAAGATGAATAAAGATGTACCAAACAAACCATATCAAAAACACTGTTATCCATCTTTATTCTCTCAAGAAAATGGGGACATATTATGGAAAATGAGATAGGTGCTCCTTGCCGTTTGATCAGGGTTTGAAGTCTTCAGATTAACAAACCTAAACAAGCTGTTCCGAATTACAAGAAATTAGTTTTAACATTTGTAAATGTTTTTTACTCTTGGTTGTAGCCAGACAGGGAAGGAAATAATTACCGGTAATTTAAAATTTGTTGGGGAACACCCAAACCAGACAGACACCCAAATTTGTGTGGAACACCCACCAAAAACGGCATGTTAAATACAAGGAAAGAAAGAGGTGCTGGAATATAAACAATTAAAATTAGATTTAGACTAGTTTCTCTGCAAAAAACGTAACATTTTCCACAGATTCAAGGAAGTAGTATAAAATTGTTGAAAAGATCTATAATATGTCCCCAGATTCTGTTTTATGTGTAGAGTCAAAGTAATAATTACCTTTCTCACCACTTCCTCCTCCTCCTGCCTCTTCTCGTAGTGGGAGAAGTCATCAAAGATGGAGGTGGTGTGTTTGTAGGTAGCGATGATCTTGAGCACCTGCTTGGCCTTCTCCAGAGGAACCTCCTGGGTGTCACGGGAGTTGGTCACTGGCTTGTTGTCATTGTTTTCCAGACGGATGTGACGTAGCTGGCTATTAGGCACGTCCTTTACAAACAACCAGTCCACATCAAACTTCCCCTTCCACTTGTCCTGCGCCCAAACGCCAGCACTGGTGCCGTAGTCCACAGGCGAGCGCATCTCTGCCACGCCGCAGAAATGGCCACTGCCGTTGACACTGAACAGCAAGTACACAGGGCCTTTGGAGTTCATAGCTCTGAAGGCCGAGTCCAGACGCTTGTTGCCGTGCTCCGTGCTGCACCAGATGGAATACTTGATGGAGCGGTGGATGTCATCCTCGGAGTAGCTCTTGATGATAAACACGCGGCCATTCTTCAGGTTCCAGTCAAACTCCTTGGGGTTGTAGCTGTGGGCAGCTCGCAGCTTCTCCAGCACAGGGTGGGACTCTAATCCTGGGCCCGATCCTGGAGGCACACCCCCGCCCCCTCCACCTCCGTTTCCAACACCCCCACCACTGGAGGAGCCACTGCTGTCCAAGCTGCCCC
>OMKL01032855.1:46100-60707 GCA_900302295.1 Parasudis fraserbrunneri
CCCCCCCCAGAAAAAGGTACACTTGAAAGGGTTAACAAATGCAGTAAGAGACAGGACATAAACAGTTGGTTTTAGACTATGATATGACACAAAATATTGTTTCCAAATGAATATATTTCAAAGAGAAACAAAAAGGAGTTTTAGCCTACTATATTTCAGTAATTCAAGGCAATGATTTGAGGACAGGAGCTTGGAGCATACAGTTGAACATAGTGGTTAGCTACTGTAGTTGTGGAAGTCTCTAATTATTAGACTCAAACATGACCATTAGGCCTACCTTTGAAAGGCCTCCCAAATCCAGGTAGAGACAGCTAACAAAGACATTCCAGCCAACCCACAACAATGTCCAGCACAGATACTGAAGAACAAATAAAAAATACAAGATGAAATAAGGCATCATGAATGGCTTAAAGGCCCAATCAGTGATCCAAATGAAAACAATAGGCTAGCCCCACCACTAAAAATAAGAATGGAGACATGTTTACATTCTCTAGTTGATTGACTGAGCTCTTGATACAACAGGTGAATGAGACTGTAATTGTATTCACTGTATTTTATGTTTGTAAAAGTGTTGTTTACATAGGTAATGTTTGTTAACACTGGAAAAAACGGATATTCCTATTTATAACGGGTGAGGAAAGTTCAAAATAGCTAATTTTCCATCTACAGATCAAACTCTTCAAGAAGGTACCATGAGAATATACCTCAGATTCATATGGTTGAAAAAATCATGGATTTAACTCAGATCAAATGAGAAACAGTGGTTTCACAAAATCCACAATACATTGTTGTTTTGTAGAAGAAAGATAAAGACATAATTCCATGTGATCATAATGGAACATTGTTGTTTTTCATCAACTACAATATATTTAATAAAATTTGCAGGTGGATGGCACACAATGTTGATCTAAAGTCTTTCAAACCTAAAATCAAGCCTGAGCTGAGTCGAACACTGTTCCTCACCAAAACAACATAGCGCGGCCTGTACTGGATGGTGCCAAAGAGCCCAAGGATGACCATGATGATCTGAAGGAAGTTGATCATGATAGGCGCCCACTGGTAGCCAAGGAAGTCAAAGACCTGCCTCTCCAGTGCTGTTATCTGGGAAAGACAAAACAGGAAAAGGTATAGAGTGTGAGTTAGGGATGCACAATACATCGTGGACCATATCAACCATACAATATATCTTTTTTTCTTTTTATTTATCAGCATTGGTCCGATGAGCAAAACTTGGCAGATATATCTGCGAACATATTGGTATTGGTCGATGGTAGTGTTTTGTTTTTTTATTTTGTTTTATTGGCATCAGTCCGATGAGCAGAACTGGGCAGATGGTAACAACCGATTGTTATTTCTCTGTCTAGCTGCACTGTTTTTTTTTATTTTTATGTGTTTGTTTGTTTGGGTACTTACACATGCACAACAGCACTGAAGTAGACTGCAGAAATATAATGACAGATTATTAAATTTTTTTTACAGTGTTTATCACTTTCAGTATGTACAAGATTGGATTACTATAGGAACTTTTTCTTTATACAGACCAAATCGTATCAATATATGCGGTTATCGGCCATAACAGAAACTATATTATCATTTATCTGTATTGGCCAACATTTTCAAGTTGGTGCATCCCTCATGAGAGGAGTTCGAGCAGGGGATCAAGAGAGAAGCACACACATCCAACAGTAGCAGGTGCGGGACTGATGGACTCAGATGAACAAATAATAAATAAGAGTCTGAGCAGAGTTTGGCAGGTGACCCCATTATTGAGGTTAGAAAATTCCTCTCACCCTGGCGTTTAAAACACATGAACATTGTGTGGTCACATCATGTAAAGTGCATAGCAACAGTCTATTACTCAGTGGGACAGAAATCCAGCTGTTCCTGTGAGATATAGTCAGTGATGACTATTTACGTGAGTAAGACTATGTGCATTTCACAGCATTGTCTGTGCAGTCCAAAAGCCATTGGCAGACATTTTTTTCCATTTCAAAAACAGATCAAATATTATTACAGACATTTTAGGTTGACTGACAGGTTTTCTGGGTATCCCATTTTCATATCAGATCCCAAGGTTGGGAAAGCCTGAGATAGAGACACTAAAAATGACTAATGGTAAAAATGACTGATAGGCTATGCATTATGAAGGAGCTTTTGTGCTTCGTCCTCTAATTCATATCATTCACTGTGTGTCATGGTCCCGAACCTATCAAGACATAGCCTGGTGTTGTCATGGGCTGTGATCTGGCGATCTCCTCCCAGTGTATCCAAAGCATTGCTCTAATTTTTTTCACATGAGTTGTCAAGGTAACTAAGCCTTGGGGGACAAAGCGTGCTGCAGAGAGAGAGAGAGAGAGAGACCCATGGATATGAGTGTTGTCCTCCGAGGTCACCCACTCCAATCAGTCAAAAGGGGGGCAGGGTGGGAAAGAGAGAGTGGAAGGACAAAGTGGGTGCAGGCTTTCATTGTAGGGGGTTCACTCAATTTCATGTGCACCCCACAGTATAGAAACCTCACTATAAACATAGTGTTTGACTAGTTCTATGGGTAACTAATTCTATTGGGAAAATATGCTTTGTTTTGTTTTTGTGGTGGGGAGAGATCTGAAAAAATAATGATAGAATGATATTATACCTCAAAGGAATTTAGTCTGTTGTTTTGATGATAAAACGTTTTAACAGTTAAGATTTGTTCAGAAATTAAAGGTCTAACATTTAAAAAATAATTATCTAATATCAAATAAAAATATATATATATATATTGTAACTTCATAGGCTACAAATTAAAAAGTAAGCTAATAACGTAAGAGAGCTTCCATATATTGGGTAAAGTTGCCTATTTTTATGCATTTATTCATTCAAGATTGGCTAATCTCATATAGGCTACAGCATAAAACCCCAGAAAACAAAGTCCCATTAAGTGGAATTGTGTACATTTTAGCCATTAACCTAAAAACAACAATCATTATGTCGAGAAATAAAGAAAAGTGCGTGAGGTGCAAACATAAGTAGGATTTAAAATGTCAGAGCATCACGAGAGAGAGAAAAAAAAAACATCTCACCAACTGCAGAGTACAGAGGAAAATCAGCATACAGCGGCCCGAGCAGCACCCCATCTTCTCTGTGTGTCAACTGGGTCCGGTGATGGGAATAACAGCGTCAAAGTGACTAAAATTAAAATTATGCAAACATTAAGTCGAAGCCTGTGAAACCTTGTTCCATTGCCGAGCGTGTGGGGACGGTGGGGACGCGCCGTGCACTTCGCAACATCAATAGAGGAGAAACACGTATCCCTGTGTGACAACTACTGGAGAGGGGGAGGGTAGCCGAGGCCATAGTAGGATAGTCTCCTACGCCCTGATAGGTGGATGTCCCACTACAATGCTCTAAAGACGCCGGTAGGTGGTAGTGCTGATGGAGGTATAGGTCTCAGAGGTGTAGCCGAGGTTACTGCAGCCTATTCCCACCGATTTCCAATATAAAGCCTACCTTCCTAACCACAGAACACGTTGTTTTTTTTCCTATTTTGAATTGAAAATAAACCAAAGCCTCAGAAAAGTGTAAATACAACTTCTGTAGGCCTATCATTTCTGTATTCTAGATTTCTAGATTGGCTGCTTTTATAGGTGTAAAGGGGAAGTGGGAGGGGATATAATAAAGTATGCAGATAATTCTAATGTGGTCTGCCTCATCCTTAACAATGATAGGTCCATCTACAGGGGAAATCGTGACCTGCCTGGTCTCATGGTGTGCTAACAATTTGGAGTTCAACAAGGCAACCTGCCTCTTCATCTCCCCCTGAATGGCTGAGTTATTCAAATTGAGGGGGGGCATGTCCAACACCCTTAACCATCTCAGGTGTACGTTTTGTTGGAAAATTTCCAGACTTCAATATTGTAATTCTAGAAGTCCAGATTTCAATGGCCAGTGGCCATTATTATATCATCATTAGAATATTCACTTCTCAAAATTCCACCTCACAAGTGAGATGGTACACCTGAAAGAGTTCAATGGGATGAGAACATCTCCACCAAGACAGCACAAGAGAGTATCATCCTTTCTTCCTGGAACTCAACAACCCTGACAACTCATCCTGGTCTAATTCTGTTGATCATGGGTTCTTAAACTTTTTCAACCAAGGACCCACATTTTAGAATTAGCCTTGTACAAGGGACCCAGCATCATTAAAACATATTTTAAATCTTGTCATGTGGGGACCCACCAGAGATGGGCCCGTGACCCATTTTAGGTCTCGGCCCATAGTTTAAGAAATGCTGTATAGCCACCATCACATGTTCTTATATTTTCCATCACAGTTTAGCTCTGCCTCCTCCTGCAGTGGAAAAACCTCAGGATGTTGGCTGCACTGTAATAAGGGTCACTTGTTACCACCGGCCCTCCATCAAGGATCTGCAAAATGCCAGAGTGAGGAAGTATGTGAGGAAGATTACCACCCCCTTACAAGTAAGTATCATGGTAGTTTGATGATAATTCAGTTTTACCCACCCAGACAACATCTTGCTCCAGAAACTATCCTCAGGAAAACAACACCACCCACCATCTCAACAGTTTCCTTTCCAGAGTTGTCTTTTTGCTCAACCAGCTCTCCCATCACTGGTCTATCTCCCCCATTTTCCCTACTCACATGCACCCTTCAACTAACTGTCAATTTTTAAGCTCACTTGAATTCACTTTTGTACAACCTGCTGTCACTTTACAGACTTTTTTAAATCTAGCATCACTTTAAATATTTAAATATTTTTCAGTTATTATGTAAACCTATTTACTATGTATTTCAATGTATCATCAATGGTACACAGCGCTATTTTGTGCATAAGCTTTTAAATCAACTTTTTATTAGTAATTGACTTCTGGCTGGATGAGAATTAAGACACTGTCTAACTTTTTCTATCGACATACATTTTTATCTTCTATGACATGTAGGCATAAGGGTTTACAGCTAGCCATTTGAAAGGCCTAGAGTCTTGAGCTCTGAGATAAGCTCTGTGGAAGATGGGGTTTGGACTACAGTGACTATTGATAATGGATGTACATAGTGTGTACATACATTATGTATAATCTACAGTTTGAATGCAGGCCCACTGTCTCTTCTTGCATTATTTGTGAGGTCCTATACAGTGTTTGTGTCAAAGAACTTGTCACTTTGTTAATTTGTTGACATTTATTTCAGCAACAATCATACTACCTCATATTATTTGCATAATGTAATTCAGTTGGTGAACACGCTTATTCTGATTCAGAATTTAAAGATCCCTTCCAGATGTATTAGTAATTTCAAACCTTTAAACATTTTCTATGTTGAATAACAATTTGTATAAATATGGTTTCCCCACCAAATTATTAAATAAACTACTGAAAATGGCTTAGCAACATCACCACACCTTTACCCTAATTGAGAATGCAAGGATCTATGCAAATTGGCAACAAGCACCCATTGACATTTACCAGGAATTCCAAGTTGGCAGCTTATCAATACCTACCTAGCTTCCTATGTATGCTGAAACTAAGGTGTAAAGTTACCACATATTGGCCCATGATGGTTCGACCTATTAGTGACATCACACATGCAACTCAGATTTCAGGGAAGAACAAAGAAGCTCTCCAGCTCCATGGGAAGAATGTGAAAAGGCGCTCTGGTGACAAGTTCTGCACAAATAACAATCTGTATTGTCAAAGTAATGCCTCCAGGAGGACCTACCATAAAAAACAGGATTTTGAGCGGAGGGGATGTTTAAAGGGGCAGTTCACCCAAAATGAATAAATAAAAACATATTTTCCCCTTACTATGGATAGTGCTATCTATCCATCCAGATAGTTTCAGTGTGATTCCCCTAGTTTTGGAAATATCTGTTGAAGAGATGTCTGCTGTCAATCCAATACAATGAAGCTGAATGCTTTTGAGTTTTTCAAATAAATTTTTTGGTGCTTTGAGCGCCACAAACCAAGTGCCAATTCAGCTCAATTGTATTGGAATGACGGCAGACATCTCTATGGCAGATATCTCCAAAACTAGGCGAATCACACCGAAACAATCTGGATGGATAGATAGCACTCTGGATAAGGGGGAAAATATGTTTTTATTTTTTATTTTGCGTGAACTGCCCCTTTAAGTTGGCTATATAGGTATAATGTGATTGTAGTTTACAATGCTTGATGAAAGATTACATGGAATACTGATAATGGACAAAAAATAAAACAAAAGTCTATATATGGTAAAGTTAGATACATCATCTGATGCCCTAACCAGCTTGGGTTGGGTTGGGTTGTAGAGTTCATTTCCTCACTCATTTCCTCACTATTTTGTTGGCCGGATCCAGAATTAGGTGAATTGTTGCAAAATTGCAGGCTTTCCAGTGAGAAAAGGTTGCCTATTTGGTAGGTATGTTGTACACTCAAATCTGCCACCAAAAACAACATATTTTTATTATTAAAATAATAATAATACAAAGACATTGTCTGCTATATAATCCTACAAATCAAGGAGCAAGAGACAGAAAAATTTAAAATCTAGATAAATGTTATTCCAGTCACTTCATCCATTATATGGTAGCACTTCTCAGTCCTTCCGAGGGATGACGCTAGAAGCAAAAGACAAATTCATAATTGGGGGGTCTCCAGCTTTCTCTGTCACATGGAACTATCACTGAGCCGAGGAGATGAGTGTGGAGATGGAGGGGGCTTGAGGAACTGTGGAGGAAAATCTGACAATTCGAGATAACGCTGGACATACAGCAGGAAATAGTTTACACTTTCTACCCTCCTTTTGGCTTTGGAACGGAGGCGCGTGGATAGGGCGCGCTAGGGGTCGGCGGCGTCAAAGAATGCCAAATGCAATATGCTGCATTCCTGTTTTCTCAAACGCACGAAGCCCAAGTTATCGCCTTTGATTGATTATGCTTGCGGAGAGTGCGTGGTCCGAGTGGAAGCAGAAATTGAAGGAACCGACCAAAGTAGATGCTGCGCTCCGTCGCGCCTCCCGAATCTCTGAGCTGAGTGAGTACGGAGATTCTAGCGCAATGCTCTGCCCATGTCTGTTTGACAGGCTGGGAAATGTTCATCTATCTGTGCCGATAACTGGATAATAGATTTAGCCTAATAAGCACAGGATAGAGGGCTATTATTTTTGCATAGACTATCTCTGTTTCATCTGTTGAGATGTTGCACTGCCCGTTTTTCTTTGTGTTCGCAGACTCTTTTCGTTATTTCCAGTGGTCATACATTAGCACGGAGACACGTGTGCACCCACCTCAATGTTACTGCATTGCCTTTTGTGATTTGATGTCCAATTAACAGATTCATCAGAGAACTTCATCACAATTTCAGGAGAGGAATATATAGAAACAATCCAATCATGTTTTATGATTCGTATTCGAGAGGACCATGAATGATGAAGATGATTAACATTAGACCGATAACCTACCATTAATGTGTTCTGCCCCCTCCCTCCCTCATAAATAGGGGGTGTGGGGAACTGGCTTTGTCGTGTACGTTGCCAGCTGACCTCAGGGACACAACACGGCGCTTACATTCTGACTTTGATCTTGAAATGAATCGGAAATGCTTTGATGATCAGGCGCATCACGAGGGAGACGCGAAAAATCGTGAAGAAATCTGCTTGGTTCTATTTCATTTGATTTTTTACAAGCTTGATAAAAACGGTGATAACAACACATTGCCTAATAGCACACTGCATCAAACTGAATCTTTTTTCTGTGATCATGAGATTCTGTAGTCGTTATACCTGGGCCATTGCCAAATTCCACATGCGTTTTCTCCGTTCGTTCACACCCAGGTTTGCCTGTCATTCAGCCGGTACCACTGAACCTCCTGTCTTTGTTTCTAACCTGTTGTCATCGGAACCACTGCAGTTTGAGCTGTCAGGGCTCTGGGCTCTCTATGAGGCGTGAAAGCCCAAAGGCGCGGCGAGCCAGGCAGCAAGTGGCCGAATCATTAACCACTGTATGATTGATGCGTAATGAGGGGGTTCCATACCAATGACATACATGTTCCATTCCCAGATAGACGCACAGGAGGTGTGTGCAGGCCTTGGTGATGGGCAAACAAGAAATATCATTTGGGTCAGATAGAATAGACCTCAAAAAAGGATGTGGTTACCTGTTTGTAATCCCCCCCTTCTCTTTTTTTTGTTTTTTTGTTTTTTTTGTTGTTGCTTTAATTTGCTTTAAGTGTCTGGTTAGTGGATATTTTGAATATACCATCAGTTTGTTTCCTTCGTTTGCTATAGGCCCTAATGTTTATGTCAGAGACCCTATTGCATGAATAAAGGCAGACCCCTCCTGCTTACAGCCTACAACATCCCTCCTCACAGGGGCATGGTTAATCGTTGTTGCAAGCAAACATTTGACCTAATTCACATTCTCACACAATAACAGTCAGCCTCTCTCTCTCTCTCTCTCTCTCTCTCTCTCTGTCTCGCACACACACACACACACACACACACACACACACACACACACACAGAGAGAGAGAGAGAGAGAGAGAGAGAGAGAGAGAGAGAGAGAAAGCACATGGCTTCTTAGGTTTTGCTCCACATGGACTCTCAAGTGGCTTATCAGGACCTGAGCAGATTGGCAGCTAGGCTGAGCAGGGTGCGAGGAGCTACAGTATTAATAATGAATACACATGTACGGTAGTGCAGTGGATATTCTTAGAAAATATATTTTGATTCGATGAGCAGTAGAACTAAATTACCACATTTTGCTCTGACATTGTGTATTCATAAAGCACTGTAAGTGGAAGGCATCTTGTGCACAATTTGGCAGGTGTGTACTGTAACCGTAAGCTCAGTTAGAAGAAACGAAAAAGCAATTGAGATGTTTGATAGACCTAGGCCTACACAATGTGATTTGATGAGCATATCCATACCATCAGTGGTGTTGGTTAAGAGGTGGGTATCATAATGAGATGAGGTAAGAGGCTGTGCTGTGATCCCAACATCCTATGCATTTCAGTGGTAGTCAAGCTGATAGGTAGATATACTCTTAACTGTGTAGAGAAAGAGGTGGGTATACTCTGTAAACCTGTGTAGACCCTCAACTACACTGCTGAATATTAGCAGAATGTATCATCATTCAGTGTGTTTTCCACCTCCTTTAGACGATCCTACACTTTCAATGAAATTGGGTTGGGTAAGATGCAAGTGAACAGGTGATAAATCTTGCCACTGTAATTTGTTCGTTCATTATCCATTGGGTTATTGATGATTCATTCTTTCCATACATTCATTGCTCATCTGCACTCTACATTGAGTGTCCTGTGTGTTCCCTTCTGACATTGGTACAGAGATAACTGCTATGTTTTGATTGCTGACATTCTACATCTGAAGCAGCATTGGGAGAAAAACAGTTCAGATAGGACTGATGGATGATGCTCTACCTTACCATCCTATTCAGTGCATGACTCCCACACCAGTATGGCTAGCCCTCTGGTCCCAGATTCACCCACATGGACAGGGCAATACTTGTCAACTCTGGTCTGGCAGGTATGGCAGGGAACAAACAAAGAGATCTCGCTAGCATTTCTAACAAGTGTATTAAATGCCACAGATGAAGGGATGTTCTCTGTGGCTTGAGAGAAGGGCTTTGTTTAGCAGAGCAGCTGCTGGTGGAGGGCCATTTCTCTGCTCTGCTCAGAACTTGAATGGATAGAGAGGGCATTGGGGCATCAATGTATCATGGAAACCTCCTTTGGTACATCAAAGATGGGCTCCATAGAATTTTGATAATTTATTGTCATTGCCTTGTTTCAAGTCTGGACAGTGCATGACACTCTAAAAGTCGGAATGCTCATCACAGCTGCCGCTGGGAGGTTCAGCTAAATGACATCTTTGCCATGGTAACACATCAGCATTTCAAGTCTCATGCACCATACCAACACTGATTTCCATGACAGCATTATCAAACACTCGGTGGCAGCCATTTTATGGTGCACCAGCCAAATGACCATCAATAATACAGATCTGAATGAGAATGGCCCTTCTATCAATTCAAGTTCTATGGCTACGTCCAATTGGTTGGCTCAGAGAAGGCAGCTCTAGGGCCAGAGATTACACTGCAGTGCTGAGGCGTCACTGTGGCTGAACACCGCAGGGGGAGAGAGAGAGAAGAATGGGTGGGGAGGTGTGGACAGACACTGAGACACAGAGGGAGGGAAGGCCAGGAAACCTGGCTGGGGAATGTGACAGCCTCTTCTCATCATCAGCTTTCAGCTTCTTCAAACACCTGCCACAGGACTCCCACGCACACACACTGGTGTGCTCTCCCCTATACACTCTCCCCCCCCTCTCTCTTTTTCTTCTTCCTTCTTTTCCTGTACACCTACACTTTCCCCCTTCTTTTCTCTCATTAGCCTACCCTCTCCAGCTCCAATCCTCCTGCTCCTGCTCTCTGTTGTCAGATCAATGCAGATATAATTATACCGACACGGTCCCGGTTGTGAAGGAAGAGAGCTATCTCCTCACAGTTTCATTGCGGTTCTTCATAATCCTGTTGAATATTCACAACCGTTCAGGATGAGTTCTTGACGAGTGATGTGTTTGTTGGCTGGTCAGTGAGTGGTGTCAAGAGCATCTGACAAGCGCATGACACGTAGACTTGTTGTTCTTTACAGCACACTCAATAGATGTGCTCGGTGAACACGTTCCCGGTCGCAACCGCTTTTCTCACAGTGACACGAGGGTTTATATAAAGACAGCCGTATGCATGAGTTTGGATACCCACTGTTCCAAAATATGATTTATTAATTGGTGGTATTAATATTAATCGATCTGGGGTTAATTTGAATTGTGAAAAGAACACCGTTTATGTTTGTTCTCTGGTTGGGGAACGCTGTACTTGTGAAGAGAGTGAAAGGAGAAGAACATCTTTTCCCATCAGATTCCCAATAAAAAAAAATAATAATAAAAAAAAGCCCCATGGCACTACAGATCACCACACTGCAATGCTGAAGCTAATTTATTTGAGCTGCTTCAGCCATTTTGGATCACCACACTATATGCTAATGAGACACAATTCCATCCATGTTAGCAAATTGGCATAGTGGTCCCAGACATAATCTGGTGGTCACTCTTTGCACAAACCAGTTTTACCAGTGGTGACACATGTGAGTATACCTACCTTTTTGTCTATACATTTAGAGTATACCTCCCCATCAGCCTAACTATTATTGAAATGTATAGGATGTTGGGATTATAGTATACTCATCTCACCTCAGTAGTAAACCCACCTCTTCCCTATCACTACACCATTGAGTATTACCAAGGACCCCAATTGTTTGGTTAACTTCTAAGACATGACATCTAGTACCAAAGAAATTACCAAAACCACTGTGGTTGGGAGAAGTTACTTGGTCTCGGCGGAAAGCACAGTCTATATGTGGAATCCTATATTTCCATAGAGCATTGTTCAGAGAATCATCTATGTATGAGCGGGGGTGATGCAGGTATACAGACCTACAGCCAATAACTCTCAATAGAACAAGACCCAGTGCAAAGCTTGTTGTTTGGGAGAATGATTATGACAAATTGAATACATTGCTGATACACTTTGGGATTTAAAAAGTGGCACCATAAGAACTGAAATCCACATGGCTTGGATATTTTACCTCCAGCATATTCCCTTTAGTAGATTAGGCCATATATTGTTAGTTTTGCCATTCAATCATCTTTTGCTATTTGAAAAGACACACTTTAATCAATAACTGGTGGCTAAATCTATTGTTACAGTAGACAGAATATGTGAATTGGCAGTGGGGTTGTCTGAACATTTCTGGAAACCTGGACATTTTTCCATAGTAAGTTAAGCTCAGGAATTTTGAAAACTTTGCCCAATTTCAAATGAAAATCTTAACTTATAATAGTGAACTTATTTTGGAGGGAAAATACACATAATGAGGTCATACTAGTTCTTGTGGCATGTTTCAGTTAAAATATCCACATTTAATGGAAATTCAGTTGAACTGCAACCTGGCACTGTGCGTTTAATGTGCAGTGCACTGATCCATCACATGTTGGTATCATATGAAACTAGAGACCTTGAGGAATCTGTAGATACCAATCATGTCATATCATATGATATCATATGATATGATATCATATCATATCATATCATATCATATCATATCTTATCATATGTAGCTTATCTTTAAAGGGCCAAACTATTGCTCCAGAGTTAAAGCTAAATTTTGAGGTGAAGAACTGACAATGACATGGCCATTTTCAAAGGGGTCCCTTGACCTTTCACCTCAAGGTATCTGAATGAAGAGTGAAGAGTCAACTCATTTAATTAAAGTTTAGCTCATAACTAAATTGTTGATTTTTTAAAATTTATTATTTCTATTGGAAGGGTTTGCAATTATGTCTACTTATGATATGGTAAAAGGTGTATGTTTCTATCTGCATATGACATGGTAAATACAGCCTGTGCAAATAACCCCTATATTTCTGATTTATTCTCGTTAATTCCCATATATTCCCATTAATTCCCATGGAAAGTGTTCACCATTGAATATTCCTGAAATTTGCAGCCCTAATTGACAGGGATTACAGTGGGTTGTTTGCTCCTGATGTTAGGGTTCTGTGCTTTATCTGAAACACACCAGAGTGCCAAACCTACCATTCTCTGACTAGCAGAAAGAGGTGGACAGAAAATCAAAGGAGGATGTTTCCCTGTATTCTCTCAAGATTTAAAAAGATGTTTTCCTCCTGTATCTCAGGTCATTCTGGCTGCCAGACAGAATGCTCAGCTTTGCCATGACTCACTCAACCCTCTTAATATTTATGTTGGTGTGCAAGAATGATTAAAACCTTGAGTAAATCATAATGATTAGCATGAATAATAGTAGCTATCAGACGAAAATATCAGCACTTCCCTATTCATTTAGTGTCTCTCAGGAATTTGTGTGTCTGTCTGTGAGAAAGGGTTATGACTCAGATGTGGAACACTGCATTTATAGTACAGTCAATCTTAAAAGCCCATTTCATATAATTGCTCGATTTCTTTTGCTGTATGGACAATACTACTGTTTAGGAATACCACTGCCTTGTTGGACTTGTATAGACAGTTTCAGTGGAATTGCGTTGCTAGGGAACAGCTTGGATCCAAGTTTATTTCCCGTCAGCTATTGATATTAGCTAGAATAATAGTAAGAGGATGGGTCACTGTCATCATAGAAACGTTCGAAAATTTCTTCCCTCATTACCACTGGGAGACACTTACAACTTACTTCGTGTTGTAAGAAGTAACGTTGTCTCTCAGTGCTGAATGACGTCCTTGAGAACGTTGTGGTCGTGACCCATCCTTTTCCCCACGGGATAATAAAGTATTTCAATTCAATTCAATTCTTATAATTCTATGACATGACATTCTATACCACTGCTACAGGAAATAAACTCGGGTCTATTTAGAATGTTTATGTTGTGAAATTGAAACCATATCGGTACAGTATTGACATATAGATTGTTATGTGCTAGATAAGAACATAGAAAATGGTTTCCTTATGAAGCATTAGCACATAGATAGGTCAAAATAGGCCCATGTGCAGGATTTTCTTTATGAGGCCCCCCTCTGTATAACAGATGATAATGCTAATGCTGTAGCCATTTAATGAAGTGTACAGATACTATTTACTCTAGGGAGAGGCCCCCAATGCTAAGGGCCTGAATGCAGCTGAAGCTCCTGCACCCCTTATCTACGCTCCTCAAGAGTTAAGTTAAACCTTTCCAAATTAATTTCACTTTTGGAAGGAATCACTACTTTCATACCACGGCATTGTCACCCTATATTCTTCGTCTCTGGTTCCCAGACTAATCAATCTACATGCAAATGTTCTATAGACTTTTTCTAACTTGACAACATGAACATACTAAATTGGCCCGAGTTTATTTCCTGTTGCAATGTTTGCTAATACAACAGCTGACAGGAAATAAACTTGGGCCTAAGCTGTTCCCCTGGCAACGTAATTCTCCCGAAAAGTTCTATAAAGGTTATATAATCTGGTAATGAAGCATCACTTTCCGTCCCCCTCTCACTGCAGATCCCAGGGAGATTGTGGCGCTTCCCCGCGTGCATGTGTGTAAGGGTGTGAGCGTGTGTGTGTGTGTGTGTGTGTGTGAGAGCAAGTGAGCGCCAGCGCTCCCACATGGCCTCCATGCAGGACGGGCTGAACTTCACGGCTCCTCCTTACAGCAAGGTCCTCCTGCTGGGCGCTATCGCTGCTGCCTCAGCCTTCGTTGTTACCATCCTCATCGTGGTGCTCTGTGTGGGCTGCCAGAGGTGAGATCAGACACACACATGAGCGCACGCGCACACTCACGCATGCATGCACATGTACACATGCGTACACACAAACTTGAATGACCATGGATGTCTAACAACAACACACACGCATTGACATGTACTTGTATGACCAAGGACATCTAAGAACACACACACACACACACACACACACACACACACACACACACACACACACACACACACACACACACACACACACACACACACCTGCAGGCTTTGAGAGGTTCCGTTGCATATTTTATGAGCACACCAGAGCTTATCTCCTCCTTGT
>OMKL01032857.1:4011-15073 GCA_900302295.1 Parasudis fraserbrunneri
TCATGTGAATTCCATAGAAAGCTACATTAGTTTTTATTCTCATGTGAATTCCATAGACAACTACATTCATTTTTATTCTCTTATGAATTCCATAGACAACTATATTCGTTTTTATTCTCTTATGAATTCCAGACAACTACATTCGTTTTTATTCTCTTATGAATTCCATAGACAAACTACATTCGTTTTTATTCTTGTATGAATTCCACAGCGACAACTTAATTCGTTTTTATTGTCTTATGAATTCCATAGGAACAACTATATTAGTTTTTATTGTTTTATGAATTCCATAGAGACAACTACATGTTCTGACATGGGATCATACTTCATTTTGTGAGGCAGCTGCTCGATGCAAGGGAGTCAGCCAGCCTTGGTCCTTAGCATTGACACTAGCACCTATAAGAGAGGGCAAAAAAGGAAAAGTTAGGATCAATATTTGAGTACTGCCAATAGGTACTATTGTCATTCATTGGTGTATTACCTAAATTACTTATTTCCAAATCTATTACAAGACTGTCTAATTGATAATGGGCTTGTTTATTACTATGAAGTGTCTTGTAGTGAAATATTGGTACCTGAAGTGATGAGGAGGTCCATAACATGAACATCACCCAAACATGCAGCAGCATGCAGGGGGGTACGGAGTTCTTGGTCCTGAGAGAATAAGACAGACAATAGCATTCATTAAAGGTCCAGTGTCAGTAGAAAACTGTTCACAAATACCTACTGGTTGGTTCAAAAGCTGAAGCCACAAGTATGTCAAAGAATATTGTGAAAGCATAATAGCTACACCTACCGAGAAATTCTGTCCTTTTGTAATATCTGGATATGTTTGATACATCATTATAATACTATTGAAAAATAGGCCTAAATGTAGCAAATTTTAACAAATAACAAAATAAAGCTTCAGAATGATTTTCAAGTATCCTTATTTGTTCATATTCATAGTATTCACATTATGTTTTTTGCCATGCAATATGGCGCAGTGCCACAGCTCGTCATTTAATGATAGTCACATGCTATTTGATTACAATCAGTCATTCACCATCAAGATGTCTGTGATTGAATACTGTGAATAGGCCTGGTTGTTATGCTATCTCAGTCTTCACATCCCCTATACATGCAAAATCCAACCCATTGTCTTGTTTACCACCTAATTGACATATTAGAATGGGCAAACTATTGAGATTCAAAAATATAAGCCTACTTTATAAATTGAGTGTAAATGTTGGACTATTAAGTAGTATGTATCTTAACTGCAAATCAGCTTGTACGGAGTATTAATTTCACATTTTGAATAGCCCTAAACCTTGGGCCAATGCCATTTCAATAAATCAATATTTCTTTGGCTGATTTAACTCCATGGTGGTCAATCATTCATAAGTCTAGTTTATAATAAGCTCAAAGCTATTAGCAGACTTAAAGGGATGGTTCTAATTTCTGGACCCCTAGCCCCATTTCCTACTTACCAATGACGATGTTGATCCTCGTAGAGTCCTTTCTCAGCACAATACATGCTGTTCCTCATACTAGTTCTGGCTAGTTAGCGACAAACTAATGCAAAGTCAATGGGGTCAAGCTCCTGTCTGTACAAGCTGACTGAAGCTCACTGAAATCTGCTTTGTGTGTACTGTGGAGTAAATTTCAGTTGATAAGTAGGAAATATGGCTAGGGGTCCAAAAATCAAAACTATCCCTTTAACAGGTCAGGTAATTTAAACAGGATCTGGTAGCTTACAGCAGATACTATAGTTTGGGATACAGTTTGTACATTTTAGACACTAAGATGCTTTTTTTGTAAATGTTTAACTAGTTCACATAACAACAACAAAAAATTTAATAAAAAAAAGAATATTACATTTTGAAAACATTTTCAGATTTTGTAGGACAATATTACCAGTGCATTGACATCTTCCTTATGTTCGAGTAAAAACCTCACATCCTCAGCATTTCGGCTGAATATAGCCTGGACCAACGGAGTCTGAAAGAAAGGTTAACATTCATTGTCTATGGAGCAGCCCCAGATTTTACATACCAGTTACATAACCAATTGGAGGGTTCTCTCCATAGAAATCTCTGATGTCTAGCTTTAGGAGAGAGTGGTGCACATTTACAGATATTGACTGGACTGTCCTGGGGTACGGGAAGAACATGTGAATTCTTAAAATGTGTGGCATTCCCCTTTAAGTGTAAGGTCCAATTCAGGTAAATAAAAAAAAAACTCCATGGTATCCTCCTATGCATGATTTTGAGTTACACACATGACAGCTTGCATTTAAGACCAGGAGGGCAATTAAGTTATGTAGTTGCCAGAGACAAACTTTTGGCAGGGTTCTCAAAGGGGTAACATTTCTGTGACTGCACGAGAAGAGGAGGATTCGACTGGCTTACTTAACCAATGTTAACTCAACAAGTAGCAATGCCCACCAACATGCATGTTAAATATGGGCATCTCTCTATTTTAGACCCCAAAAAATTTTCATCTGGCCATCTACCGTGGTTTAACACTTAACTAAACATAACGTTAACCACACAAAACAACATTAACGTTAGTAATGGTGGGAGGTGGCTCCGGCTAACAAGTTCACTCGTATTAAGTACTGAAAAGCTAACGTTAGCTTGCAGTATTTATACAGTATTATACTATTATACTATGCAATATTACAACTAATGTTACCCTGCGTTACCCATGGCATACACCTTACCTGGTCAATTATGTTTAATATGCCCATTTCCCAATAAATCTAGATGAAGCTCCTTCATTGGGCTTGATTAGCTTAGCTAAGTGTAACGTTAGCTAAGATCTGTAACATTCTCGACGTTAGCTAATGAGCTAGCATTGCTAGCTGCACTGGCTGCAAGCCAGGGTTGCCAGGTATCGCGAGAGAAACCTTCCTCAACCATCCATTCAACGAAATGAGGATACCTTCTGGCCAAGACAAATCTCCATGACCAAAAACTAATACCTAAGTATCCCTATGAAACAGAGGTATTACACTTTAAAATATTACATCAAATACATCCGTGTAACCAAATATTGTGTCATTCATGGAAGTAGAGGATACATGTGTAGTTGGTTTTTTTTTTTTATTTAAGAAGAATTTATCATACACTTGCTTCATTAAAGTGAATATCTGCACACTTTTTGGCGTGACCTAAGTTAAATCAATTACATTGTCTTAAGAAGACTGGTGTATTTAGCAAGGTAAAAAAAATTATTTCAAAAAAACAACAACTTCATGCATGTAAACTATTGTATTCATGCAGGTAAATTATTTATACATGAACATAAATACAATTCATGCATGCTTGGTAGCCTACATACTCTATACGCTGGGCGGTGGCTGTCCACTGCTCCTAAATAGTTAGCATGGGTTTAATGCAGAGGATGCATTCCTGGTAAATGTACATGGTAAATTAAGATTTTCATTCCTTCCTTTTGCGTGAGGAAGAATGTCTATTGTATTTTTAGCTGTACAGTATTCCGTTTTATATCATAAGAATACCACACAGGTCACGTGTGCGTGCGATTATTCAGCCAATCGCATTGCGTCCGCGAAGGGCGCGTGCTAATGGTTTCTATATGATGGGGAACTTTTCAGGGATTTGTATGACCCAACATAGAAGCCTTTCATGGAATGTTTGTGTAGGTGTCTCTCTTCCAACATAGCTTCCTTGAAGTACGCTACTTGAATTTCTGTGCAGTGGTAGAGTTGGTAAAACACTGGAAAAGCATATTACTGTTCCACTGTGACTTGTTGACAAGATCCAGTAATAAGTAACCAATTTCTAAAAATGTTGTTGATATATTTATCATATATCAACACATAGCAACAGGTGTTTTGCACACAACAACTGCTGTCTCTTCCATTGCCATGTACAAAACAACGGTTGCTATGTTACAGCCATGTTGGAAGACAGAGAACTACACAAACATTTTGTGCAAGGCCTCTATTCTATGTATTCAGAAGGTAACCAGCTAGGATTATGGGCAGGGCATAGGTCTCTCCAATAAAGAATAATTTATTATGAAGAGAGCAACCCATCATTTCTTTTTACAGGTATGTCTCAGAGTTGGCTGTCAGTAAAATCTTTCAATAATCAAATGTAGCGATTGTCCTAGTGCAGTGGTTCTCAACCTTTTTTGTGTCAAGGACCCCCAAATTTGATACACATTAGGGACATTATATCCTCACAGTTTCTTTATCTAATAAAAAAAAGGCCATCAGAACTTCTTTAACCGAATTTCCCCACGGGATAATAAAGTATTTCAATTCAATTCAATTCAATAACATTTGTCAATCATATAAGGTTTTTGAGTAATTTATAATATAATACATCCCTAGTGTCCTCCTTTTTTCTTACTTTTTCTCTTTTTCTGTTTATCAATGTAATTTGTTCTGTTTTTATTATTGCTATCTCTACATATACATATCTACAGAATCTTTATTTGCTATTGTCTTAATGTGTCACATTGTACTTTTGAACGTTTGTCAATAAAAAAAAAAACCTTCTGGGTACATAAGACACCACTGTTTGTGTGTTTGTTTTAAATCGTGAATAAAGGAAGCTTATAGTTATTAATTACCTGAGGAGGGCAGCAACACGCTGTATGGGTGTCTAATCTCAAAAGAAGGAGAACAAGAGGAAGAATATTTCGCCTGCTGACCAATGAAAACTGTTGGAGCTGTTAGCACACACCCCTTTTGGGCCCCCGACCAGCAGCAGGTGACATGCATGATATGTAGTTCTATGCATGGAGAGTGATACACTTTTCCAGCAGTTAGCTAGCTTGTTAGCTAGCTAGCTGTTTCCACATAATTCACCTTGCTGTCAAGTTATAATTGATCCGTTATTTTTGCACGTACCTTTACCCAGGTAAGACGAATTTTCATACTCGACCTCGGTTAGCTAACTAGGTCGGCGAGGTCGCTAACTAACGTTCTGGAAACTTTTTTTTGCCTTACCTAGGTTAGCTAATAGCTAACTATCTACTGTATGTGACGTTAGCTAGCATCGGACAAGCCGGTGCTCGGAAAGTTGACTAGCTAGCTAGTCAAATTTTATCAGTAGTAGGGTCAATGTGAAACCTGATTGCCACGACTGTCCAGCCATCCAGATGAAGATTAGCTAGCAAGCGTTCCCCAGGCAAACTAACGTTATTTATTAATTGGCCACATCATCATGCAGGGTAACATTGCTGTAGCTAACCTATACGAAGGCAAAGGAGGTCAAACATTCTAACGTTACCCTGCTATCAAATTGTGACCTGTATCAAAACCATTAGCACCAAAATAACCAGCAGCAGCAGGTGAAGATACCAAGCTATTAACTTGTTTATCATACTGTCTAAATTGGGTGGACAGGAGAAATTAAAATGTAAATGCCAAAAACGTTGTGGTGAAATTAAAATTGTCCCTAATCGTTGTCTTAGGCTGGCCGTTTTTGTCAAGCTTAGGCTAGTAGTCTTTAGTTAGCTTAGTAGTAAGATGAATGATAAACCAACCAACGAACAATTGCCCGAGGCAAGGTCCAAGAACCCTTTTTGGGTGTGACATCATTTATTAGGGAGGTGACATAGATTTGGGGTGATTGGGTGAGCTGTTCTGTAGAGATAAGTTTTGGTACGTGCTGTTCTTGGAGGCCATGGTTTTGGGGGAAGTTGTCTTGGATGACCTTCGTCTTTTTTCTTTTTTCTTTCATTCATTCAGCCTTGATCTAATGTGATTGTCCAGTTCTGTCTTGGTTGACAGTTGGCTGAGTTCAAAATAAATTCTAGAGGTTAACAGGTGTAAATTGGTGGTTTTACATAAAATAAATTGTTGTTCTGTGGCAGTGGTTTTCAACCTGGGGGTCGGGACCCCCCAGGAGGTCGCGAGATGTTTTTTTTTCTTGTGAAATAATTAATATTTTAAGTCTAAGGCCCCTGGGGGAATGAAAACCATTATTTTGCGTCAAAGTTCACCATTCTGTCTATGCTCGACTGTGTAGTGGGGTTGTAAATAGGCATCCTTCTATTTTCAGGGGTCATGAACCAAAAAGGTTGAGAACCAGAACCACTGTTCTGTGGTATAGACCTTTTCAGAAGAATTCCATCGCTAGGGGAACAGCGTGGGCCCAAGTGTATTTCCTGTCAGCAAACACTGCAACAGGAAATAAACTTGGGCCCATTTAGAATGTTTATGTTGTCAATTGTCATGATATTGGCGCAGTGTTAACCCTCATTTCAGAAAATGGTCTAGGCTATATAAGAATTTTTGGGGCATTTTGCCGATTCATAATCTGATATAGGCGTAAAACTTGCCAACATGTTCTGTGTGCCCGGAGAGCTCGGCTGCTTCGCCGCCCCCAGGAAACTCCACCGAATGACGTCATCTGGTGGAGAGCAGACTTCTAGTGCACTGCAGATGCTATTGCCTCAACTATTTCTTCAACTTTCTCCTCGAGTTCGGTCTACTACAGTTGAGGAAATGGTGTCTGTAGTTCACGAGAGGTCTGCTCTCTGCCAGGTGACGTCATCCGGCGGAGTTTCTTGGGGGTGCCGGCCGCCACAGAACACGTTGGTAAGTTTTATGTCCGATTATCACACGTCTTCCTCACAACAGAACCATAGGATTGATGTTGAAAATCGGCGAAGTGGCCCATTAAAACCATTCTGTCACAGTGGTTCATTTTGTACAGCTTATTTGGCCAATAATGGTAAACCTTGGTGCAGCACTGGACAATAGGGCTGTCATCGACTAAAGAAATTCTTGGTCAACTAATAATCCTTGGACTTTGTCTACTAGTCGATTAGTTGATTTAATCGACAAATCTGTAAATTTGTGTTGCCCACAAGAACTCATGCAGAAGCTCTTTAATTCTAGTTCCTACCAGAGATGTGCTTATCATTTCCCCGGTCAGCATAGAAACAAAAACACATCAGGGCTCCAGACTAACTTTTCCCACTAGGAGCACCAGTACAAAATTTAGGAGCACCACTTAAATCGACATGCAACACATACTTTTTTTCCCATCTTAACTGTATAACTGATAAATGCTTTGGTAATAAATAGACAATTTACAATTTCTATTCTATTATTTATTTATATAGTCTACCCAGTCTATACTCTACCTTTTAGAAACATTAATTTTTCCCCCATCATGAGAGATTAGGTCTTTTTTTGTTTGTTTTTCTTTCAATATACGTTATATATGTTCATACATTTGTTTTTATATTTTAGAGAACACAAGGGCCCCTCTTTTCCTTCCACCCTCCCCATCCTCTACCCATTTGTCTTTTATTTTTATTTTTTATTGATTATATCTATGTATATCACCTTGTTATGCTTTACTATAGAGGTGTAACCTACTGTGTGTTCTCAAGCACAACAGTATCTTACTAAATCAATTTACTACTGACCATATAGTCACAGTATTTTTCCTATCAATTGCAACACAGCTGTCTGTTTTCTCAGGCCTGCTAGCTCTGAGGGGAGTTAGCTTAGCTTTCTGGGACATGTCTAATGCTTCAGTCATGTTGAAATGAAGGCAGACACCAACCCCTTTAAATTCTTTATAGACTCTAGAGTTTGGCGTATCGGTCCTTTTTGTTAGGTGCTTTGCTAAATCTGTTGCATTGGCACCCTTGTTTGGCACTACTCTGTAGCATCGCTTCTATATGGGCTTGCTAGTAACGTATAACGTATCCTTTGCCTTTCCTTGTTCATTCGCCTCAAACGCTAAGCATTTCCAAACAACATTACTGCTGTTTTCTTTTTCAATTAAAACTGATCTCAGAGGCTTTTCACTTTCCATAGTTAACAAGCTAACACCGTTCTTATTATACCTCCATGGTCTTGTCGATAAGACATGCAAAAGTGAAGTGGAAGATGGGAGACAAGAGCTGAGCTCTGTGATTGGGTGTGGGAGGAGGTGGGGCTGTTGAGCAGCGGTGTGTGTGTAGTAGTGCCTGCCTGTGTGTCACTGTCGGAGCGAGAAAGATGCGGGCAGCTGGTATCGATAGTGGCCATTTTTGCAAGTCGCACTGGTGCTCCCTAGTTATAAAATTGAGTCACACTGTCTCCGAATATGGTCACAAAATGCGACTAATTGGTCACAGTCTGGAGCCCTGCTCATAAAAATGACCATTCAACTAACACAGTCTTCGACTAAACCGACAATTGGGGAGGCAGTACTACTTCTGGTAAGAAATACGACAAGGGGACCAAATATCAGAACTATCCCTTTAAATTGTGAATTCTGGGCATTTGCTTACCCCAACCACCAAAGTAGGCCTATTTGGTACTACTGCAAAGCAGAACTTCTGAGCTTTCGTATGAGTCCTGATGAATCCTGTTGAGAGGTATAGAAAACAAGTAATAGGTCTGTTAGCGAGAGGGGCAGAATTGGTTCAAATCTGAAAGGAAATGTTGCTCAAAATAAACCAATAAATGGATTATCCGTATTGTCCCAAATAAGTACCGTACATATATTACTAATACTACTACAACAAAATATGCAAAGGTCAAGGGGGTGAAGTCTTGGGCTACGTTTCATTCATCGTTTGCCATGCCCTGCATGACATTCCCTCAGCCCTTGGTAATACGTAGCACCGCATGTCACGTGTGTGGCCAGTTACAGAGCAGAGGGGCAGGGAGCGGGGGATTGAAATGGAATGCAGTTGCCCTTATGCAGACAACGGGGAAATCTAATGCTTTTGGTGGGTTATGGTGAAGTAATTGCACAGAGTAATGAGTCAGAAAATATCACTGACAGGTTGATTTTTGTCTAGGATTATTATAATTATCCTGATATTGTTTATTTACTTACTTGTATATAGTTTGTTTAGTCATTGGTTCTCACACAGGAAATGATGAAAAATCACAATGCATTCTGGGTAAAATGTGTACACATCGCTGTTGACTCGCTCCCTCAGCCCTTGAAGGGTCGATCTCACAAAGTTCTCTTGAGTTTTTCATAGTAATGGAACGATACTTAAAGAGACAATGAAATGGAATTTCAGGAGTATCTAGCTTCCTTATCGTGACCACTGATCGTGACGCATATCTGAGTGAAATACGATAGGCAGGCAGGTCATAATGCCAGGAGGAATTTTATTTGATCGTCGGGCTGTTACTAGCTAGCTAAGTAATGAATCTTAGCTCTGTGGGCGTTGGGTGGATGTCATGATATTATTGGTTGAAATTGGTTGGCTCTGTCGTATGTAAGCACAGCACACATATTTGGTTTTACCGGAAGAAAACATGATTGGATTTTGATATTTTGGCATATATTGTCAAATAGGTTATATTGTATAAAAGGTGCACAATATGACTGGGGAAGTGATCTAAAAGGGTTAAAAAGGCATTTTTCCATTTCATCTTGACTTTAAGATGGCAGCGGGAATTCCCCCGAGGGGAAGTGCCAAGGAGAAGTCAGCGAGGGCATGTTAAAGGACTAATGAAACGTAGCCTTGGTTTCTGAAACTATGGGTCAAGACTTGGATTGCGCCATGGGATTCCTTCTGGTTGGTCCCTTGTAACTGGGTGTTACAGGAGTAATACTGTTTTTATGTGCCTGTGTCTCCTGACAAGACAAGAGAAGAGATTGTTTGTTCATCAAGTATCTTCACCTAACATGACATTCTTATCTCAAGTTAATGGGTGCATCAGGTTTACCCATTCACTGCATGTGTGTGTGTTGGGTACATGGCAACATGCATGTAGAGAAACATGCATGTAGAGAAATACTGGAAGGAAACAATTAGAGCTGCAAAAATGAATCGATTAATTGATTAGTTGTCAACTATTAAACTAATCGGCAACTATTTTGATAGTCGATTTATCCGTTTTTTAAGAAAAAAAAGTCAAAAATCTCTGATTTCAGCTTCTTAAATGTGAATATTTTCTGTTTTCTTTAGTCCTCTGTGACAGTAAACTGAATATCGTTGGGTTGTGGACAAAACAAGCAGATGTTTCTGATCACAAATGCTTTGCAGATATCTAGCAGTGACGCAGGGAAAATAATAACCTTTGGCCACCGCAGCTCTATACACCTGCTCCTATATTGTGCCATCTCCCACTTCCAAGTTGTCCTTTGAGTCATAAGATTCAACAGTCCTCGTGTATTTAAGATGCCATGCCCTTTAAGCCTCAGTTTATCTGCTTAGGAGATATCATAAGCTTGATTAAAGGAGTGCAAATGATCAATGGAGATGTTAGTTGAAATGGAGGAGTCAAGTTGTTTATTAATTCCAGTTGTTTATTAATTCCAGTTGTTTATTAATTAATGACGACGATAGCGAGAACAACAACAAGCCATAAAACATCAGAACAATCTTACAAAGTGCCTTACAAGAGAGGTAAACGGATAGACTGGATTTTTTTTAATTTATTTTTTTACATAAAGTGTTATGGAATACTTGCCAGTAGAGTAAACGATGCATAGCTATTAGCTGACTTACCGAGTCCCATGGTAGAAGTTCTGTGTTCCGAGCGAGCCGGACAGTATCAGACGGGCAGCACATAGGGTTCGATAACAAGTTTTAACCGTCCACAATAGAATACAACAGTCCTTTTTGTATTTCAGATGCTTGATTCTTATCTCAGACCGTTGCGATATCTTGGAACTATTTTGTTTCTTGAAGAGGCCAGTGTATTCCTATTCTATATACTAGCTAGCTAGTTCCAAGATATTGTGTCGGTCTGAGAGAAGAATCAAGCATCTTAAATACACGAGGACTGTTGAATTCTGTTGTGGTGTGGATTAAAACCTTTTTGTTACGGGACCCCGTGTAGCTGCCTGTCTGAAGCTGCCCGGCTCACTCTGAGCACAGCCGGAACTTCAACCACAGCACTCGGTAAGTCAGCTAATGGCTGTGCATCGATTACACAACTGGCAAGTGTTTCATACCACTTTATGTTTTAAAAAAAAAAAAAAAAAAAAAAAAAAAGAATAAAAAATGAGGCACAAGACAATTTAAATTTAAAGCTGACTCGGCGAGCAAGAGGGAAGTGAAATTTGGTTGTAGTACAGAAACTTTGGCCATCAAGGTCAACGCAAAGTTGTTGAAAGGTCTCATT
>OMKL01032859.1:10960-29830 GCA_900302295.1 Parasudis fraserbrunneri
CCCCCCCCCCCCCCCTCTTTTCAGCTCTGACCTCTGGGCCTTTGGATGTATAATCTATCAGCTGGTAGCTGGGTTACCACCGTTCAGAGCTGGGTAAGCACTTTAACATATAACTTGTTTTCACACATTCGTGGATTCATAAAGATTGATCCAATTCTATTATTGGCATGGCTCTTCTCTCTTTTTTCCCCCGCTGACACTGATTTTTTCAGGGAGATTACAAGTGCAACATATCTGATTTATTATCTCTGTTCCTCTTGTGTTATGTGCCTGCTTTGTTCTGACCAGAAACGAGTACCTAATATTCCAGAAGATAATAAAGCTGGAGTATGAATTTCCAGAGAAATTCTTCCCCAAAGCCAAGGATCTTGTCGAACAGCTTTTGGTAGGTCATGTTTTCCTCAATAGAGCCATTAAAAATACCCTTGTGTAATATGAGCAGTACTGCGAGGAAGAAGGCTATCAAATGCTTTTGTTTCATACTTTTACTACCCATACTGGCTTGAAGGTTGCATTGGGGTCAGTGCTTTCTCTAGATTCAGTCTGTTCTCCCTTAACAGTCGCTGGACCCCTCCAAGCGGATTGGATGTGAGGAGATGGGAGGGTACGACCCTCTGAGAGGCCACCCCTTCTTCGAGAGTATCTCCTGGAGTGATCTCCACAAGCAGACGCCCCCCAAGCTCACCCCCTACCTGCCGGCAATGTCAGAGGATGATGAGGACTGCTATGGAAACGTGAGACATTCTATTCTACTGTGTCCATTATTGCCTGTCCTCTGGCCAATCGTGCACACAAGACAGACAGAGGACAGCGGACAGGGTTGTAGCGCCTTGCCGCAGGGGCACAGATGCCACTAAACCATGTACAAACCTCACACATTCAAATAAAACGTCAACCTGCATTTTCTCAGTATAATGCTTGTCCCCCGCCAGTATGATGACCTCCTGAGCCAGTTCAGCAGCATGCAGGTGGCCCAGTCCAGTTCATCCCACTCCCTGTCGGCACCCGAGTCCATTCCCCCGCAAAGGTCCAGCAGCAACATTGAGCAGTACATCCATGACCTGGACAACAACTCCTTTGAGCTGGACCTGCAGTTCTCCGAGGAGGAGAAGCAGCTGCTACTGGACAAACAGACCAGTGGAAACCCCTGGTAAGCCCCTCGCAAAATGCCTCTCGTCCGTCAGCCTGTTGATGACTGTGTATGCCTTATATAGAGTGCTGGCAAGAAGTGTCTGAAAATGCTGGAGTGTGTGTATAGTTATAACACTGATGAGTAGATAACACCTCTTAGTGTATGGAACATGTCTCTGTTGTGTACATTAATTGGCTACTGCTTGTTTACACAGGCACCAGTTTGTCGAGAATAACCTGATCCTGAAAATGGGCCCAGTGGATAAACGGAAGGTGCGTGGACTGCAGCTCATGTATTTGAAAATTCACTCTGAACCTGTATTTAATCAAGACGTTTTATGGGCCAAGTTATAGAGTGAAACATCTTACTCAGGGCTCAGGAGTTCATCGCCGACTAGTAAAGAGATGTGTTTTGTCATTGTTTTATTTCAAGTGAAAGTTGCTCGACCATTTCATCCCATTGGAGATGATTTTGGATTGTGCACTGAAGTAGCTTCTCATGGTGTTGCGCTGAGCGCCAGCTTTAGGAAATGAAGGGGGATTCCCGGGTCTGGTGGGGAAACTCTCACTCATGCACCACACCAGCCCCCTCTATTGGTGATCTCATGTCCCAACCTGTCTGGCGCTCCACTGCAGGGCCTGTTTGCTCGGCGGAGGCAGCTGCTCCTCACTGAAGGACCACACCTGTACTACGTGGACCCTGTCAATAAGGTCCTCAAGGGGGAGATTCCCTGGTCCCTAGAGCTGCGCCCTGAGGCCAAGAACTTTAAGACCTTCTTTGTTCACACGGTAAATATTGAAGCTATAGTCTGTCGAGTTAATTTTTTTCTTTTCTTGCATAAATGTTTATACATGCACTTTGTTGATAATTTCATCTCATATTTGGCAATTTCTTGAAGTTGTTTTTTTTTTTTTTTTCTTCTTCTTCTAAATGATCTTTGTAGCCCAATCGAACATACTATTTGATGGACCCCAGCGGAAATGCTGACAAATGGTGTAAGAAGATCCAGGAAGTGTGGAGAAAGATCTATCAAAGGCACCAACATCCTGGCCTATAGGAAAGCAGTTCCTCTCGCGGCTACTCCTTCCTCTTAGCTCTGAGGCCAATCACGGAGCAGAGTAACGCCCTCTTTAGTGCCCTTCATCACCGCAATGTAAACAAACTCTTTTAGAGACGCTGGCATCTAGACCTTGTTTGTTTTCCTGAGCAGAACCATAGGAAAAAAAAATACAACATTGGATTCAGGGTTGCTTTGCTTGTTCTTTGTGCTCTCTGTGAGGCTTCTATTGCATTTTTCCATGTGTGGATGATGAGACTGCTACCATGCACATCTGCTTCTTGTACATTCTGCAGGGGAAAGAGAGGACAGGCTTGTCTGTAGAATAACACAGGCTTAGGTACCGCTAGGACCATCTCAAGAGTAAGGACTGCTTTCCTGCTTCTATGACACCATAACACACACAATCCAACATTTTGTGAACCAGAGCCTATCCTGATACAGTATCATACTTAAACCATATCCTAATCCTACATTGTATGTGTAAGGTGTACTCAGACCCTACTTCTATTGCATACTCCATAGTCAAAACAGATACCACAGCCTTATCCATTGTCATACCTTAACCAAACTTGAACCCAGGAGACCTATATTTTATTTTGTCAGTCCTATTTGTTCCCATAGTATGTTTTTTTTTTTTTAAGTTGTTTTCTCTGCTCTTGGTACTTGGATATTGCAGTCCAGCGTGGGTCTCAAGGTTTCAAAGCAGAGCGCTGGTCTATAGTGAGACGTAGGTCTAAATCAGTCTCAGTGCTTTAGTGTGAACTCTCCATAGACAGTTACTGAGGATATATCGCTAATAGGGGGCGGGTGAACATGCCACTAGCTTGTACTCTCTTATCATAACCTGCTTAGCTTTCTTGCACGGCCAGTTTTGTAGCTCAGCCTTGTCTGCTTCTCTCTCCCAGGGCACTGGAGATATAGTTTATTCAAGTTAAAAGGTGGGTATTTTTGACTGCATTGGCAACCATGGCTAATATTATTGGATTATTTGGCTGTTCTGTACCATTCACTGGCTATTTCTTTGTGGTTTGAATACTTCAATTTTCTTTTTTGGTGGGATTGTCGGCTCATCTTCAGTATGTCCTGTTGAAAACAAAATCTAATGCTGACCAGCCCATGTTGAACAGGAAAGCTTCAGCAGAGAGATAGATATACATGCATACATACATACACATACTATCATTCTTGGAAGCAATCACAGAAAAGCTGTAGTCCCAGGACAGGTTGGCAGTTGTGCCTCATTGGGTTCTAAACATTCATTGGGAGTGTCCCTATGTTTGGTTGTTCCACAACACCTGGCCCAAGAGAAATTGAGCGATCGATTTAACTTTTGCTCTTTTTTTTGTTTTTGTTTTAGAAAGATATATTATTGTAATACTTTTAATTCTGACATATTACGTTATGGTCCTCTCAAAAGGATTCTTCCTCCAGCGGAGTCTGTGTGTGCAGTGTGTGACTGGAGTAGGTGGACATGAGCCTCGGGCCCTGGGGCTGGGGGCTCTGTGTGGTTGGATGTCAGTTAAAAGGGTATCTATCTGATCCAAATAACAGATAAAATTGCTGTATCTGTCTCTAAAGTTGAGGAAACACTCTAGAAAAGTGTTTGCTTCTCTCTTGCTAGAAAATTTTTCGAATCAAGTTGGCGGAAGTCGGTTACATTGTGTATGGAATACTCTACCTGGTTTGTAACCGACTAGAACTGTGATGTACAGACGATGTATTATTGAAATCTGAAGCAAGTAATGCAATGATATTAGGATACAGTTTTTGTATTTTTATTCTTGTATAAGGTTATTTGATGGCTATTGTTTAGCCTCTAGTTCATTCTGTGTTATTTAAATTCTAATATATGAATCATATTTGGATTGAAGTCATGTTCAGGGGCCATGTTGTGTATGTATTGAGATGTAAAGCCTTTGAATGTGAATAATTATTGTAAACTATAATATTTTACAGCTTTTTTCTTACTATATCATATACATTTTCTATTTGCTCAGTGATTTAATCATATTTCTGATAATTTAATGAATCTGTTCATTCTCTCTCTGATTATTTGTGCGCTAGGTCAGTAGATGTTGAATGATGAATTTTCCACGTAATGCTTGGTAGTCCAGTAATTAAAGCATGTAGGGATTTAGGCATACAAATAAAGCCTTGTGTCCTGTCTTCTGTTAACAACCACAGTCATGACACAATAAAAGCAACAGCATTCACTGACAATGGCATCTCCACATTTGCAACATGTAAATAAAGTACCAGCCCATCATGAGTGTCTTGTGTCATATTAAATTTGCTCAAAACGTTTTTTATAGAAATGGGGATGGGGCGGGGGTTGTTATCCCATTACTTATGTGATGACTCCACGAGCTCTACTTTCTATTCTGAAATATAGTACATACAAATGAATATACTTCCCCTTTGACACAGTATCCGGAGACATTATCCATGTTACAATGTAGCGGAGTCAGATATTACTATCTCGTGGTGTCCCTCATGGTTTAATTAGATAAGGGAGGCTCTTCCTCGCAAATAATCATGAGCAAGTGGCTGTCACTGCTGGTGGAGTGGGAGGAGTGGCTGTAGCGCTGGCACCCTGCTTTGCATGAAGTGTGGAAGCTAAAGCTGCAACTGAGAGGAGATTTCCTGTCACACAGCCACAGACAGAGCCGAGGGCGGAGAAGAGGGATGGCTGAAAACAGCTCTGATACTAGCGGCTCCGTTTATCGGAGATGTTTGGCTCATTCTCCGGGAGAGAAAAACCATTCATCCAGTGTTGGGGCATCGAAATGGATTCGCCTAAACGTCGGGGGAACATATTTTTTAACAACAAGACAAACGCTATGCCGAGATCCAAAATCATTTCTATTCAGACTGAGCCAGGCTGACCCCGAGCTCGACTCCGATAAGGTAAATGCTAAGCTAACGGAGCTAACGTTAGCTAGTTGGAAGCGTAATACTGGGTGCCGTGTTTTGGCAAGCTTGCTAACTTTTACTAGGTGCAGTTGCTAACCGATGATATTCTATATCACTTGGTCTTCCTGATGCGTCCAGTTTGTAGTTGCGACTGGAAATAGAACCGTTAGCTAGCTCGCGTTAGCTTGTAGTTTGGGTAGCCAGGGAGCTAGCGCTCTGTGCGCCAGCTAACCTAGCTATATTAGTCTAGATTCCGACAGTCAGTAACGTTACACACCACATGACACCAGCTTGCTAGCTTGTGTGACACGTTACTGTAGCGTCTGTAGCTAACTAACGTTGCAATTATTAGAAAATCCGTCTACATGGGCACATTGAGCTGAATTCGTTATCTAAGTAGCAAGTTCAATTAAGTTGTTTAATGCAATGTTATGTGTGCAATTAAAATAACAGCCGGTTGCCACAGTAGTTGTTAACCTCCCCCTCCACGTCCATTGCCAATGGCATTGGAGAAAGTGGGCTATAGCTATATCGTTTTTACAAACCATTTGATTTACTGTCAATAGAATTTGGTAGAACTTTGTATAGCTATAAACCTAAAAATGTTTACGTTTGTTGTGGAAAAAACACCGACGTTATAAGTTAATTTCAGTTGTGTCTTACTGTGCGCTATGTGCAGTGACTGTCCATATTCTGGCTTTCCTTGCCCCCCTGGGCTCTGTTTAGTCTGCAATGAGCAGACTCATCAGAAGACCTCTTTAGATGAATACATCAGTCTTTGCCAAGTGGGGTGAGGTGGTGGGATGATGTCACCCATCTCCCTGAATGGCCGCATTGGGTGAGAATCAGGGGCCTCTCTGTTCATCCATCTGCTAGTAACAGTCGTGTGCACTCAGTCTCCCCAGCACTGTCAAGTGTCCATGTGCCAGTGTCTATGTAGATAACGTGTTTAGTTGTGTTCCCTGTCACTGTTCCATTATCATTCAAAAACTCGAACCCACTTTTACTTGTTAATCTTTTACTACTAACCCCCTCAACCCTGGTCTTGGCTCCTTTTAATAATTTTATGCAAATCTCCTAATCCTTGAATAATCAGCTTTTTGGGGGCGATTTATCCAAATATGAGCAACTGATCAGTCTCTCGATCCCATGTCTTAAGTGCACACAGAGCTCTCAAGCTAATGCCGCACATGATGCCCTCTTTTCTGCTGGCAGGTCTGACTAATAATGGTGAGAGTGTAGTGTTGCTCACCAGTCAAACTCTCAACACCTTTCACATACATGATTTCATCTTGCAAATGAACGAGCCAGAAAAGGCCTATTTCTGTAACCCTGCACAACTCTGCACTTGAACAGGAAGCCCAGAAGATTGATGGCTAAGCTAAGTGCTCTGTTTTTGGCCAGTGCAGTATTGTATTTCCCAGCCGAGGAAATGAGTGGCTGGGTTCTCAGTCACGCAGGCTGATGTGCTTCAGGAGGCCTCTTCAGGAGCACTGCATTATTCATGTTGTTGACTGGAGCCTCTTCTGCACATTGGGGCAGGCCAGGGAGAAAGCAGAGGAAATGCACTCAAACACACAGCCAGTTGGGGTGTTAACCTCAGGCTTTACTACAGTTTTGATTCTTAAAGCAACGATTCGATGTTTGGCCATCACAAATTTAGCTACAGATCTATTCAGTAACATATTGGTGTATTGAAGAAGTAAGGCCAGAATTGGAGATGCAGGATTCTGCCAGTATGGTTATTAGAAATTATGAGCTCAGAGGAGAGAAAATACAAAAAAAACTGTTCATTGTGAAAAGCATTGTCTGTCTCACTGGAGTAGAAGCAGTGTTGTATTGCATATATATTATCAGTCCACACTCACACATTCTCTCTCTTACACACACAGACACCCATTACACACATATATTTACATGTACTCCCTTGTCTTAATATTGCTTTTCATTCAGACATCTGGCTAAGGGATCCCTATCTAGAGTCCAGTTGTCTCCAGTGACTCCTGAATTGCCACGACAGCTAGTTCCACTATCTTCAAGAAAAAGGCCCTAAAACAAAGTGGAGCCTGAGGTCCAGTTGTTGTTCACAAGCTGGTAACAGTTATCTCTTCTCTTCCCCCGACAAGGTCAGGTTGTGTTCTAGTTATAAAGAGTCATTGAAACCTCCACCACTTGGAGACAGATAATACTAGACTCAACGATAATGTTCTGTATTTTCTCTCTCATGTGAGCTCATAATAAATGTTTATTGCCAGACTGGCAGACTCCTGCATTTCTGATTCCGGCCTTACTTTTTCCAAGACATCAGCAGAGCCACACGTTGGGGTAAAGACACAACATTGGAGAGAGTGAATAAAAGCAAATGTGTGCCAGGAGTCCGGCTATTGTTGAAACTAGCTAATATCAAAAGGCAGTCAGTAGTCGGTAACATGAACATGTTCAAATCAATCAAAGACTGGTACCAGAGTTTAAGGGTCACAAAAGTTTGACTGAAGATGCACACTACAGCAATGTGACAATCAGTATGATACAGTATATTGTGATCCAGCTAACAGTCATGTTAAAACATTTCTGTCAGTCACAAATGCATATACAACCCAAATGAGGTTGAGAGTGCAATTTTAGTTCTGCTTAACTATAATTCCCGCACCGTGCACTGAAACTTTACACAAAGTAATAGCACAACATTCCTGATGAAGCTGCTTGATTTGAGATATTACCCGTGACTGTTGTGCGAAAGCTCTGGGAGCAGTAAAAATATTTTGGAGGGACCGACTTATGCTAGCTGCTTGGTCGCAGGTAAAAAACTTGAAGCACCATTCTTTGAATGTGGACAAAAAATAACCAAGTATTCTGAGCTGCCTGTTTTTTTTTACGATATATTAACAATCTTACTCAATGTATGTACATTGCCTTAATTGACCTGGGATTATTGCCTTTTTGAATCAAGTTATCTGTCCAAAGCTATGTACCATTACACCCAGGCCCTAGTAGCCAGGTATCATAACTGGCTAATTTCTTTCTCTTTTTTTAAGGTCTCTGGCTGGCTCAAGCTAGGGAAACGCCCTATATTGTCATGTCAGTGTGTCAAGTAATTTTCTGAAATGTTTGTTAAAGAAATTGATTGTTAGCCTACATCGATTAATTAATGCTAACTGTTAAATCCTTGATGTCATACGTGTCGTTTAAGCTGATATCTCAGCCCAAAAACATTGTAGATGGTCACCGATGTCTTTAAGACCATAATGAGCTGAGAGATCCACATCAGTTATTTCTTAGTTTATGTGTAATGACAGATTACTCTTCTCAAACCAACCCAGTACCACTCAAGTGGTGATCCAGCTCTCTGGTTTTGAGAGCGGCATCAATTTTTCAAACATTCCATCACATAGAATTCTTGTTCCTTTCGCATCTAATTCTTTTCATCTCCATTTGCTGGCTGAGAAGGTTCTCTCTGTGGCGTGTGAGAAATATGGCCGCATTTAGTGCTGGGTTCACATTTTCTCTCTTGCCTGAGCACACTGTGGGAGGCGACGTAAATATTTAACGGTGATATCAGCTCCTCTGCCTCCTCACAGCCACTACTCAACGCAGCACTGCAGAGAGCCACTGGCAAACCAGGGGGAAGTAAAAACCTCTGGACTTGACATCACCTGTACCAGCCCAAGACCACTTAATTCACAAAAGTTAGCCAAGTGAGATTGGGCATAGGATTGTGTTGGAAAGAACCAAAATGTTGCCAGCTGGAACCCGGTTTTGCTGATGACTGATTATTTTGAAGCAGAGTAAATATTTTACTTTGAGCTGCTCTCTCCACCTCGATCTATACTGCTGCTCTGCGCCTAGAGAGAGCTCTGGGCGGCAGGGATTTCCTGCTCACCAGCCTAGCCATGGAGCTCTCGCAGCCTCTCATGATGGGAAAGCTTTTAGAGAGTCTGCTAAAAGGAGCTGGTCATTTAGTGCCTTAAACATTCATCTGTCATAAATTGTTCAGCTGAATGCACCGGTGGTGTGTGTGCCTTGCAAAATGATGTGTGCTTTAGAAAATGGAGGAAAGACTAGATGACCCCATAAGGAAAGGTCAAACTTGCACCAAATTGACACTGTTAAATATTTTTGAAATATGAGATGGTTTCACATAATGTAGCCTAGATTTGATATGTGTTTTATTTAGAGGATGTGGACCCTCTCGACTGTGCCATTACTGCTTGTAGTCCTGAGGGACTTTTGTCTCCTACACTACAAGGATCAGACTTCCACTTGGCTAGGCTAAGTACTAGCTACAGTCATGTGACTCAGAGAAGCTCTACCGCAGCATCTCTCAGCCCTGTATCCGCAGGGTGCGTGCATTCTAGCTCGGCTGAAGTGAAGGGAGCCAGCGTTAATAAGGCATTCATTCTTTTATTATTGGCCCATGTAAATCTGTGGACTGGAACAGTTTCACGTGACAATGTAAATGGTACTAGATTGTTTTTTTTTTTTTTTTTTTTTTTTTACATGCTAGCCTATTATTAGCTAGGGTATGTGAATTCATCAATAAATACATTGAGGCTAACCTACTTATTTTCTGCTATCCTGATTTAGTAGATCAGGCCTACCTCTGGACCACCTAAACATTAGTCATTCAGTTGATGTTTCCTGTCAAAGTTTAGTGTGTACAATGTATGGTTGTCCGAAGCCAGCGTGCCGTGATTTGCATCTCTGGGAGAAAGGATGTTAAATTTGCAAGGTACATGCGTCTGAAGAGCTTATTGGACTTTCATGTGCTTGAAGGGTGGGCCACTGTGGTATTTCCTGTGGGAGGATATGTATTGTGTGTGTGTAGGAGAAGAGCGATTACGTTGTACAGCAAAGCTTTCCGCTTTTTGAAGCCCACCCTTCTAATTAAACATTGTTTACCTTCCTTCTGTGAGTCAACGGTTATCTTTAGTCTTGGAATCTCTTCATCATCAGGCCGTCTTTGATCTGCAGTCATCACACAAGTCCCTGGTTATATGGGGGGGGTTGTCCCAGCGATTGGTGAGAAGAAGGTCTCAACATAAGGGCATGTCAGTGAATTCGCTTGATCTGGAGGTTAGCATTCTTTGTGTAGACTTGGAGCTTGTCATTCAAAAGTGTTAACCAAATGTTTGAGTTGAGCATAGTTCCATCATCCCATCTTCTTACCCACCACAATAACAGGAGCACCACTATCAGCCTCTTCGGCCCCAGTGTTGCCCTTTGCCCTACATGGAACTAGCTCCTCTATAACATGATTAACATTCACTGGACGAAGTTCATCTTTCAAGATGGTTTGATGGTAGTTTCAATGTTCAAGTTAGGCCTGCTCTGTGTTTAGCATGTAGACCTAACTGAAGCTTTGTTTTTTGAATATTGTCTTTTTTTTTCTCCTGATGTCTTCATGGAACGTGGCTCATGAACAATCAAATCAGTTTACCTAACCATTGAACTATTGTCCACAGACTGTGTGCTTTCGTTGTCAATTTTGCCTCTTCAGACTTTGTAATTCAATTATTAATTTCCTTTCTCTTCCTCTTCCCTTCTCCTTTCCTGCACGCCTACATATCCCCACAGCCTTCTTCCTATTCCCTCGCTCCCTCTTCCCTCTGTTTGTTGCCCAGTGCTTCCCCAGCCAGGGCCCCCAGAGACGGCTGGCTCTTGTTTTTCATTAAAACACTGTCTCCTTTGTGTGTTTGGGTCCACATCAATCACGAGCCACTGCCCCTATAATCGCCACTCTATAAATGGGGTCACTGTCACCCCAAGTGGTGAGACTCGCCCATATAGTCCCAGAGGAACAAGTCCAGTGAACCAAGGGGGTCACAGCAATGGGCTCTTCTTCAGCAAAGAGCATCAGCTTACCCATTCCCTCCCGAGTCAAAAGTTTATGGAAGTGTTGACTACACTTAATTTCCAGGCTACATGTTTGTAAAAGGCCTCTTGAACTTGTTTTACCACCATGAACTGATAAAACCTCTGAAGCAATATGGCATGCTTCTAAGATCTCAGATCTTTGAGCTTCTTTTTCCATTAATACAAATAAAAACACAACGGGTATTAAAATCCACAACTTTGATGTGGCCTGGTCTTCAAGCTTTCTAGTTTCTGCTGGAATGCTTCCCAGGTTATATGGAAAGTACCTGTGCTGCTTTGCCCCAGCTGTAATATCTTCTATCCTCTGTATCAGCCCACCTGTACCTGTGCTTAAACTTCAGCGGCTACACAAGTGTAAGGAACTGATTCATAGAGTGTTAGAAAGACTATAATAGAAGCCCATCAGGGTCCTGTGGGGTATTTTTGCCACGGAAAGGAGGTCAGCTAGCTAAGAGGGTTCAGAGATTCATTACAACCCAAAATGCTCTGGGACCTTTTCTCATTATTGGAAAGATTAATGGGCTTTGCGTTGAAGGCCCATCAATCTCTTAACTGGTGATGGGGAACTAGCCGTGAATGTGCACCACTGTTTGTCAGTGAAGGCTTGCCTGTACGTTTAGCTGTGACCACAGCCTGGAAAGTATGAAAATGATGCCTGTGTTCTCGTGTAAATAATATTGGGACAGCTGCAACAGCCTGTCTGCTAGTTTGTCTAGATTGCTCCTGAGGCCATGTGCTCAACTTGGTGCAAACTCGCACATCCTGTTGCAGTTGTGGATTTGCACAAAATTTGCATTGGGTTTTCCCTTGATGCAGAGTGTGTTGCGAAGTGCAGTCCATTCCACACTTTAACCTCCAGGCATTACATTAATGCCTTTTGATCTTTAAGTCATTGGCCATGTTCAATAACACACAATGTTTTGCGAGGGGATTGGTGTGAACTGCCGTCGGTTGCCAATTTACAAGCTGAATTTAATGTGGGCTATGCCAACTGTGCACCATGGACCAGACGAGGCTAATTGTTTTAGCTATAAGATAGCAGTGTCTCCACCTAGTCCCCACTGTGGATTCAGCCCGCTGTTCCAAATCGCTTTCTGTTCTGCTCTAATTGTTTTAACCTCCTCTTCCCCCAGGAGACAAAGATGTTCTAATCACAGTACTTATAGAAATAGGGGAATACCCAGTGGTTATGTAGAAATGAGGATCAAACCCAAGACCTGTGGGAATAGATAAGCAGTATTGGACCTGTGTGCGTACGTGCCAACTGAACCCATGCAGAGACTATGAGCTTAGGGGCTGACCTCAAAATTCACATACCTCCATTTCTGTTCCTTGATACTGAGATTTGGTGTTTTAACGTGGTTAATTAAGGTTTAGGTCTGTCCGTCCATATGGGTCATATTGAATTTGAATTGACTTCATGTCTAAAAAAGGTCTCTCGCCTCATGTCGTTTGTTAGCAGGTGCATTGCTGAAGAGGTTCACACATTTTGAAAAACGAACAGCAGCACATTGCTTCTGCAAAACATCTCCAGTGATTTTACTAAAGCCATTGTTTCAATTCAAGACTTTTGTCAGCCCTGATGACTTTATCTCCGATTCTCCCAAGTCTTATGGTAAATAAAGAACAGTACTAATATTTCCGTTTTCATTTTTCAGGATGAAACTGGTGCCTATCTCATAGACCGAGACCCCACGTACTTTGGGCCGGTGCTCAATTACCTGAGGCATGGCAAACTGGTGCTCAACAGGGATTTGGCCGAAGAAGGTAAGACTTAAGGTTCAGCTTGGCCACATCTCCTATGTCAGCCCTGTAATCTTTAGCACTTTGTTCAAAATGTTGGCTTGATCCTAGCCCTATTTTCCCCCTTTTAAGGTGTGCTAGAAGAAGCAGAATTCTACAATATCACATCATTAATAAAGCTAATCAAGGACAAGATCAGGGAACGTGACTGCAAAACATCTCAGGTGTGTAAAACCTCCACTGGCTCACCACGTGGCTAGATTTCTCCTGACATTTATTTTTGACTGGTTTTTCACTCAACTTGCACTACCCTTAGTTTTTTTTTCTCTCTCTCGTCCTCATCCCTCTTTCCTTCTCCCATTCCTCCGTTCTCCCCCACAGGCTCCAGTGAAGCACGTGTATCGGGTGCTGCAGTGCCAAGAGGAGGAGCTGACGCAGATGGTGTCCACCATGTCTGACGGCTGGAAGTTTGAGCAGGTAAACCTCTTTTCTCACAGAGCAGCAGTCCTCCTTTTGTGTGCTTCGCCTGCCCCGCTAGCCTCACATTGCCCAGAACATCCAATCCTCATTTACTGGAAATACAAACAGCAAGTCACATCTTTCTGACTGTCCGCATACGTGATCAGGGCATCCCTTCTGTGCTCTGATTGGTTGTTGCAGCTTGTCAGTATAGGTTACGGGCGGGCCCACCAGTCAGAGTTTCTGCTGATTGTATCAAGGGAGGTGAAAGGCGAGGAGTCTACTTTGCCAAACAACAGCGGAGAGGTGTGTCCCACAACTTTCTGTCCATGGGCTGGTCACTGCATGGTCCCCATGTTGTCCATCCACACACCCCCGTTAGCCGTTGTGTGTCCCAGCTTGACACACAGGTGTTGGCCATTTTGAGTTGGTTCCTTTTTTAGTGTTCATTTGTACTGCTTGTTCACCAATGGAGCAAAAGACAACATGGCACCTTTTTTTTTCTTGTCTGTGTTTTTCTTTATATCCCATTCACGGTTTGTTCTAGCCTGTCAACACTTTTTTCTTCATGGTTTGCTTTTACATAGTCATGGGTGCATATTTCTGGGTCTATGCTACTGTACAATATTCAGTGATGCTGCTAGTTTAGGAATAGGTGAAATAGTAGGTATAGGTATATGCATAACTAGAACTGCAAGTTAAATCATTGGATTTTGCCTGAAAGGAATTTACTCGATTATTGAAATGATTCACACATTTAACCGTCATTTAAATGTGAATTATCCAAGTTCATTATTCAGAGTTTTACATGAGGTCCTTCTTGTCTTTAGCCAATACCATCAAGGGTATTATTTCTCCAAAGGGAAGGCCTGCTGATTTGGCTATATGCTTCTAAGGGTGTATGTGTGTGTGTGCATCTGTGCGAGTGTGTGAATGAGTCTCCCTTCGGGAGAGCGGGATCATTGGGTCTCTCCCATCAGAGCTGCAATCTCAATAATCTACTTACACAGGTCAGAGGGGAAACCCCCTAGAAACACTTCCTCATGCAAAGCTTAAAGCTCAGCAGCCCGCCCAGGAGGGTCGTCTGGGGATACAGGCTTGGCTGACCCGCTGCCTTGCTTTCAGGGCCACCAAAGGCTGTGCTGCCTTTAACGTTCTATTAGAGTAGCAGTCAGTGGGTTGTGAGGTCACATTATGGTCATTGGTCATCCAATGTTGCTACTTTCACAGGAGACCTTGTGCGTCCTCTGATCACGCCCATGTTGAGTTGTTGTTGTTGTTGTAATAAGCGGAATCCAAGGGAGCTAGTTGATATTATTAGGCCTTTCCGCTGCCTCGATAGAGTATAAGCTTACTTTGTACCCTCGGTTGCTAATGTGAAATCTCTCGACAACAACAGGTCTCTGGCAGAAGCGGCTAATGAGGCAGTGCATGTCTGAACATGCACACCTGGGTACAGACGGTATACATGTAGCCTACAAGTGTACACACACCCAGTATCCAGAGCTAAAAACATTTGATCCAGAGGAGGAATCGTTCTGTTTGTCTAAGCATGTTTTTCCAAGGTGGGGGGCTATTCTTTGTCTGTTTTACACAATGTTCTGCCTACTCACTGTGTGCATGTTATTGAATTTTTATTTTATTTTTTTAATGTTCTCATGTTTTTTTTTTTTTAATGTGTCCTTTTCTTGGGCAACAATTGAGGGGGAAGAGGGACATTTTATGAAGTTACCATGGTAGTTCGAGACATGTATAAAAAAAATTCAGTGTAATATCACTGTGGAAATGACTTGTGATGACACATTCTTATGCTAAGAAAATGATTCAATTGAAAATGAACAATTTGACTTGTTACAAATGGTTGCCCCAGTGGTCTGTTTCATGTGTTGTATTTGGTCCAATGCTCCTAGGGCCTCATTTATAAAACTGTGGAGAATCCACTCTAAATGTTTGCATACGTAGGAATGAGGAAACCTTTTGTACGCCTAAAGATATTCAGATTTATAAAACCATATGTACACCTACATATACACAAATACTCTTTATAAATCCCATTCGACTTGAAATTTTGCGGCACATGATCAAGTGTCACCCTGTTAACTCCTACAATTAACCATAAATGGCTGTTGAAACGCCCCATATCCACCTGTTTTGTATTTGATATCACACTAGTCATTCTGTGATGCGAGGACAAATTTACACAGTAGTAGGCCTATTAGCTGAGCAAACGTTCCTTTGCCAATGTGATGTTGATTAAATAGGATATAATTTTGAAGAAGGCTCGTCTGCATCAACCTACTTACAAAATTGATAAGAAGCCATAGTGGCATTAAACTTCAGAATCAATGTCATCATCAATAAGCAGAACGTGTTATGATCTCAATTCCACATCCTCATCAAAGTAGGCATAGTGTCTCCAACCGCACAAGTGCAGTCATTATGAACGGATAAAAATGCGCTTTAATTACAGCAATGCTAATATTTATATGCGTGCAGGGCTTGAATGATCATAAGGAAACAGGTCAGAAATGTAATCACTCTTATTCAGGTTTATCTCTCGTTGGTTAAATGTTATTTTAAAAACCTCATCCAACATCATGCTTTATTGTGACAGGCCTATTGCAATAGTAATGGCTATACCAGCAATGGAAACAGAGTCCGTACAGTCATTGTGCATCATTACACACAAACATAATCCATCATAATAATGATTATAGTTGCGATAAGTTTGAGAGAGTTGGAGGAATATCTATTAAAGCAAGGGACATGGAAGGGCGTGCATGCAAGAACATTGAAACAACTGTATTAAATTAAATCTCAAGTAGGTTATATGCAGATTATATGACAGTCGGGGGTTAAAAAGCACCAGACTAAGAATTGTTGTCCCTTTCAGTAATATCCCTTACTAGTTGATTTCTATTTTTAATGGATATCAAACATCAAGATTTCCCCATGTCAAATCATGGCACAATGAAGTATTATATAACACCATTTCCAAACTGTATTTGAACATGATTTAAAGGCCATTCTAAATTAGGTCAGTCCTAGACATGCCTACAGTGATGTACACATACAAGGCATTGTATATCCTACATTTTCAGCATTAGCACAGCTAACCTTTACCATTTGCTTCGCTATTTCCCAATCCCTCCAAACTGTGCATCCGCATGGTGTAAAGTCTCTGTGGCGGTAAGCACATTCACACATCAAGTTTGTTTTTTATAAATCCCAACTTCTGCTTGAGTGCTGTATGCATCTTTCAAGCCCCATTTTGTGCGTACGCAACAGTTATAAATGAGGCCCCTGGGGAGTGAGGGTCCACTATGATTTTCCCCCATTGTAGCCACCCAGTGAAGATCACATTATTATGTATTATGGCCAAACTGTATTGTAGAGTTTCATAACCTTTGAGAGAGGGGTAGATTATTTCATTCTTTTAGTGTTGCAACCAATAAAGGTAAATGTTTTAACTTAACGTGTCTTATATCATAATGTTTACTTGTTTCCATGGTAACGACTACAATACCCATAAGCCTAGCCGATCTTTGACACAACAATTCTTGTCATTGTCATCTCGTTCACTATCGCGCCATTCACCGCCTGCTTTGTTTTCATTGATCGCTATGGAACATTCACATCAAAAACACAAACTATGGCGTTTAATCATGACTTTGTAATTCCAACAATGTATTCTGTCTGTTGTTTTGGCTATTTTGGTTAAGTTGTCCTCTCAGCTACGCAGCGTTCGCTCGAGACTGGGTTTGAAGTGTACGATGGAAATAGAAGTAGTACTGTAGTAGTGCATTTGATGCCATTAGGTACACGGTGTTGTACCCATGACTTTTTTTTTCTCGTGTTTGCTAAACTCTGCTCCCCTCAAATTTCAGACCAACTGAATAAGTGGAACCATATAAACCCAGCTACCTTGAGAAACTCGTAGAGACCATAGGCAAAACTCTTCCTTGAACCAGGCGGGTCTTAGAATTATCACGTGACTCCGAGCGTCTATTTGGGAGCTCTGGTTTTGGATTCCCAGTCTCCCAATAGACTAATACGTTATGCATCAAAAGTAGCTAGGAGGGGAAATGACAAATGATCTGGACAGAAAGTAGCTTGGAGGGGCTATAGAATAGTACAGATAATTGTTATCACAATTCATTTGACAATCATATTTACAGAAAATCCTGAGAGAAAAAAATCAACCCACAGATTAACATGTAAAGTAATTGCACTGGCAAACAAATCTCTTCATGTGACGCAGCTAAAACAACAACATTCATATTATAATAAAAGATTAGCGTGAGGCAGCGTGAGTGCTCTACACTGACTTGGTTCAGTGTTAGCGGGGACAGTTTTCAGACACTTTTAGCATCACTACTAGATGCGTAACAATGAGCTTGTTTTGTCTCAAGACTCCTCTCGCTGTTCCTATTTGGGTTTTTGAACTAGCATGTTTGCTCCTTGTGAATCTTGTGAGTCCTTGCACTTGTATGCTCTTGTAACGTATTGATATTTCTTCTATTTTTCCATGCTACTTGCGTCTGTTCATTTTGCTTCAAGCTATTTCTTGGTGTCATTACCTTATTGTTGAGGTCCACGTATGTCTATGTTCCTTAAAATTACCCTCATAATTTCCCATTAGATTACCAAAGAATTTCCTCTTTCTCTCTAATGTTTTCCCTTAATCTTTATTAAGCTTACACATCCCCTTTTGTTAATTTGAAGTTGCATCTCTTGTTCTGTTGTCAATGTCTTATCCATGGCTTTCATATTTCTTTCAACGTCCTCCCACTTCTGTTCTCTTTGTTGAGTAGCCTGATTTTTGTCCTCATTTAGTCTGTCTGAGGCTGACTCTCTCTCTCTCTCTGTACTCTCTGTCTCTGTGTCTCTATGTCTCTCTCTTCTCCAGCTGGTCAGCATAGGCTCCTCTTACAACTATGGAAACGAGGACCAAGCGGAGTTCCTGTGTGTTGTCTCCAAGGAGCTCCACAACCAATCGTACGGGACGAACAGCGAGCCCAGTGAGAAGGCTAAGGTGAGCGAGTGTGTGTGTGTGTGTGTGTGTGTGTGTGTACATCAGCGGTAAGGCTGTATAAAAATTCATCCATGGCATTCATTTATGAATGATGGCCTGTGTTGGATGTTTTTAAATGCACTGCATTGACGAGCATGTCCCAGTGGGACGGTGATAAGTAGCCCCAGTTTATTGATGGAAGGCTGCTATGAAGGAGTACTTTGTGGCTACTGCATTTGGACTAGACTGCATTCATAACCAGTCCTGCTTAAGAGGAAGTCACTGATAAACTTCAAAATTGGTCAGAGTATTTTTTTTTCAACTTGGTGTCGGTTATTAAATGTAAAGCAAACGTCGGTCATTTAGTTTCACAGTCAACAACGCTCACACCCATTTTGATTTTAGACAAGGCAGGAACGGAACAACTGTTATTTTGCTGTTTTACTGTCAAAGACCGCGCAGAGGTCTAGTAGCATTAGCCCCACTTGAAGATTTATGTCATGTTTAGATTTGACCTAAAATGAAAAAAGTCTAAACATTGTAATCCGTGTTAGGAGGACCATGAGAGCACAGGTTTACGGATTAGCGGGGCTATTAGTGAGGACTGTCGTTCTCTCAGAGGGCTTTGGGTGCAAAGCAGCAGGCACAGCCCAGGGGAATTAAAACTCCCATCTG
>OMKL01032868.1:3683-16988 GCA_900302295.1 Parasudis fraserbrunneri
GGAATAATACTGAGCATTAAACAAATCTCAAAAATGAGATTCAGAATTCTTTGAATCACTTTTGCCAAAGAAAACATTCTTAAAGAGATCTCCTTGATCACTTGTTCCAATACCAAATGTTTTCAAAACCTCCAAATCAGGTGGCCCCTGTTAAAATTGGCTACCATTAAAAGAAGGTGCACATACAGAAAGATCATATGACAACCCCTCTGTGTGTGTGTGTGTGTGTGTGTGTGTGTGTGGGGGGGGGTATGAAAAGGATCATTCAAGTCAAATGAATACAGTCCACAGGGTTAATACAGTCCACAGTTGTGAGAGTGGATGGCGTTCCTCTGTCAGGTTTTGTCCGTGTGTCTTCTTCACCAGGTAGGATGAGTGAAGGTGATATTATACTGCTTTGCCCAGCGTGCAAACACGTGCTTCTCGGTGATAAAGCGATGGTGGTTGCCTCTCCGCCCTTTCTCGTTCTGTATGTATGTCACACATTCATCAGGGCCCCTGGGCTTGTAGTAGTGATAGGGCATCTTTTTGGGCTGTTTCTTTCTAAAAAAGAAAAATAATAATAATAGGATGGTTTTAACATTACTATGTTGATGACACACCAGGGAATTGTGTACAGAAAGCAACTGTCTTTTGTGGGGGTTAATTATTTGCTGAATAACAGAGAATCTTTTTTTTTTTTTTTTTTTTTTTTTTTTTTTAACTTCCAATCAGTTAATTGATAAATTCAAGATATGATGGGGATGATAGGCTTGATATAGATTTAATTTGTTTTGTTTTTTAAATCGGTGTGAAAATATCTATACAAGTCTTTGTCTCTTTTTCTAATGCTTACCCTTATCCTTGTTACCTCATAGCCTATTGTCACCACAAGGTCAGAGAGAAACAAATAGTTGGGGATGTTTCTGTGACCACCTCTCAGTGGAGCCAGGGCCCTTGCATTGAGCCTTATCTGTCTCAAGGTGATCCAAGTTGGGAGGCTAGAGTATCTGAATGTTGTTTAAGTCCATATTGTCTATATACCTTTACTGACATTAAACCTTACCATGATGTAATACCCAGTGTTGGCTCAATCTACTGTATATTAGACAAACATCTTTTGTCAGCAGAGCAGTGTAGCCAAGATGATTCTTTGGTTTCCTCATTTTGCTCTCCAATAAATATTTTCTATAGCTAAAAATTATCCCTGAGTCTGAACCATATTTTTACATTATCCTTAAGTGAACTATGATTGACTGGTCCCTTTAAAAATGTCCTACTTTTCACTATCGCACGGTAAACAACAGCTTGGTTTCCACTTCTGGACCTAATAGGATAGCCAGGCTTTAATCAGAATTGATGTAGTAATCAATTTTGCTAAAATATTTGAATGAAAGGTACTGTATATGATTCCTTTTGTATCTTATTGCCAACAGAAATTATTTCTCAGTTTATTTTTTCCAAATAAATGTACAATGACTTCAATGTTGTCTTACTGTACAAACAAATTGAGTCGGCCCCCGGCCTTGATAACTGTTGAGGAAAAGTGCCTTCGGATTCCGTAATGAGCAGTATGGTTGATTAACTAATTGCTCATTGACTGCTAATTTATAATTACACAGCATGTAATGGATTGATAAAGAGTCGGTAAGTGTTCGTTTGCCATTATTCACGAGACATACTCACCCACAGTGACTGGGTGGAACCATCCCGTAGACTTTGATGTTATCACATGTCTCAATGGCCATCACCATGGTGAACCAGCCAGTGCTCAACCATGACTGAGACTTTGCCCTGAAAGAATAAGGGAAGGAAGAGAATTAAAATGTACTCCAAGTTATAATGTACAGATTGGATAATATGCAACATTAAAGGAGTAGAGATCCACATTCAACTCACAAATACACACATACAGACACACATACATATCCAACCTCCCACCCACCTACCCACACATAGGCACAGACAGATTAACACAGATATACATAGTACGGACAATTACACTAATCCCTAGCAGTAATTTTTTTTTTATACATATAAATACAATATAAGGCACAACAGAGGGGAAAAAGAGAAAGGGTTGGGGGTACAACCATACAGGGAGCTGTTGCCAGGTGAGGGTTCAGTCATCAAGCAAGTAGATAATCAATAAGGGAAAGGAGGGGGTTGAGCTTTGGAATGGGATAGTTTCAGGGGCCTTCTACATGTCGCAGGTAGCTTTCCCATTTCAATAAATAATCATCTATTCTATGCAGAAGACTGAAGGAAACCCTCTCAAAGGCTGCAATTCTGCTGAGCAGCAGGTACCATTCCCCCAGAGAGGGAACACAATGTTGAATACATCTGCTCTGCATTATCCTTAGAACTTCCTCCTTGTAATACGCACCTGTCTCGCCCTGTCTCCTTCTGAAACAGACTATCGAACTTGCGCATCTTGTTGGGTGTGAGAGTGAAACAGGATAGGTTGCTGTAGGTCATGCTGACCCTTTGGATCAGTCTATACAGGGTTCCTTTAGCATCTTTCCCAATCTTGGTGGGAGGCCCCCAATAGATGATCACAGGACTGCCCCCTGTGTGGTTCAGGAACTCAGCCGGCCTCCGGACCACCCTGAAGATGCTGGAGTGGGCCACCACCCGCAAAGAGGTCCGGTTCCCCACATCAGCCTCATACCCCGAGGTGGGGGCATCGTTCATCCTTATCACACACTCCGTATGGTCAATTTCCTCTCCTGCCTGGGAGCCCAGGACATGGCTAGAGCTTGTCACCAGGGCACAGTGGTGGCAACGCAGGGTCATACTCTGGAGATTAAACAAATGCAATACAACACCTAAGAGTACATGTTTACATGTTTACATGTTTACATGTCCAATAACCATAGACATTGCAACTGACCTATAATCACCACTGTGGGAATAAGGTTCAAGGTTTATGCAAACAGGTGCTTTGATAGTTGCAGTTATCTGATGTCTGCTCCTTTACTCAACTGTCACCCAGCCTACTCTACGGATACTGAAAATACATACAGTAATCACACCACACATGCAGGATATTTTTAAACCAGTCCCATGACTTGACAGTTGGACAACAGGGATCAAGTGACTGTACTGACTTTTGACTTAGAAATATGACAGTACTTCGTTTAATTAACCATGATCACTTGGTTATATATCTTATATAGGAAAATGGCCAAGCTTCACTGGAGTTTCCAGCTGTGATGAACTTGGTATGTGTGTACAGTGCAGCAGTACCTTGTTTCCATAGACAGGCACATAGCCTTCTTTGCCAGCCCATTTTTTCAGGTCAGTGACCTTGGCACTATGATGGCTTTTACCGACACGGAAGGGCCCATATATATAGTCATTCCCAGTGTTGGAGCTGTAGAGGATTAGGAGCGTAGTCAGGAGGAACACGGCCCCAAAGATCACCATCCTCTGGCTCTGCTGCCCTTGCTGTTTAGAATATAGAATAATACACATATGTCATGTTAATACCAATACTGGTATTGTATATCAGTCCATCCAGTTCCATCATACTTGTTACATAAGATGAAAAATAAAAATCATGCACACAGAAGCATGTTAGATCTTCGCTGGCTTGTGAGAGTACCTCGGCGGGGAACTTTCTGCCCCTTGGCTGACTACTCTGGAAAGGTGGCTGTACAAAGATTAAATATTCGCCCCAAAACTGGGCGATGATAGTGACTGGCTACCACCCACAAAGAAATTCGAAAAAACAAGTTGTTTGTCACTCTCCTATCAAGGGTTGGACGACGCTTTACTAACCCCACGTGTGCTTCAGTATCACATGCACACGGTTTATTAATTTGAAAATGCAGATATCAAATCTTCACAGAATAGTAACGTCATTATCTGTGATTTGCAGACAGAGATCAAAAGTTCCAGGCTCTGTGTTCCACAGGTTATGTTAGATCTCTCTAATGTAGAATTATATATTTATTATGTCAACATTTTTGTCCAATGATGTCAAACTAATGGTCTATGTCTATACTTTTAAGTAAAAGCTGTGTATCGGATCAGTACTCTGTACCGGCGGATAGTGAAAATGTAGGCCTTAGAATGAGTATCGGCAGTAAAAAAGTGTTATCGATGCATCCCTGTTATCAAACTCCTACATGGATCTCACTGTACTGGTGACAGCAGGCCTTTGAAGCATTTTCTACTAAATCTTAGTTGCTGAGTACACCTTACCTTTTCAATCAGCCTGAGTCCCATGCTTGCTGATCAAGCTGTGCTACCACACATTTTCTCTGATTGTTTGTCATCATACCTGGGTAGGGACAGATTCAAAACGACTTCTGGTAATGAGATTGCACCGCTATTTATATTAGCTAGGCCTATGCCAACAGGACTTACTTGTAACTTTTCATAACCTAATAAAATAAAATTAATACCTCAAGGATATATAGGCTATATATAATTCTGATAAACAAATGCTACTACACAATGATAACAATGATGAATGAGCAAATGTTTCATTATGTATCATTCATGTAGGCTTCATTGTCCAGTTATTTAAAACCTTACTGGATTGTAAATTAAGAGGAATCGTGTATTGTATTTTGTACTTCATCTTTCATGTGTTATTGCAATTATTTCTTAAACATATTAGTGAATGAATGTTACCTACATAGCTAGCATAATAGGCTAACATTTCTGTATTATCAAGAAACAGTTTGTCGCAGGCAGCCCTTCGTGTAACGTTACCCAGTGTTCACGTATGTTTGGTGACAATTGAAATACATATTAATCCCCTTATGATTAGGAGAAGGACTTATATGAAATAAAATGATAATAATTGCTATATAACAACGCCTGTCTTACCATTTCAACGTAATTGCTGTGCGTGATCTGTGCATCCTCGGTGTTTGATCTGTCTTGTCGTCCCCCATCTTCTTGCACCACCGTAGGAGGGGTCTTGCTCGTTTACGTCATAAAAATTCCCACACTGCAGTATAGCTGCCAGGAAGCTTAGAGGAAGGGGGGTGGTAGGGTGGCTATCTCCAGATATGTCTCAAAATTCTATCTGTACTAGCACTGCCAGGCCTACTAGTGACATGTCTTGCTTTCTTGGGATTGCAAAACATAATGCAAAATTCATAAATGAAGATTACAAAAAAGCATGTGTCAATCGACTGATAAACGAGGAAAGTGCAAATTTAGTATAATGGGTAGCCCATGTAAGTCATGTTTTCATGGAAGCCATGCAGCTAGGAACTTTACCTGAATCTATTAAACACAGGGTCTAATCTGATAAATTCCCAAATCCAACAAAGATCCCATTTTGATCTAACCAATAGGCCTAATGATAGTAAACTGTTTTCTTCCACATTTGCAGAGACTAAAGGAATGTCTTGATCTGTGTCTGAATTTAAATTCCAGATGTTTTTTGTTTTTTTACTCAAACAGCTGCTCTTTTTGTTATGGGCTTTTTAAAATGTATAAAAAAAAAAAAAAACTATTTTGATGGTTATTGCCAAAATATTTAATTTAAATTAATTTAATGTAAAAACAAAAAAGCAGTACAAATTCTGAAGCTCTTCGATAAATATGGATTTTCTACTCACAAATAATACAAAATGTACATGTTGTTCATATACATATATTACGTTTATGGGCTCTTGTATGTCTAATTGAATGTTTAAACAAAATACAAATAGAAATACAGCTGCCAGGAAGACAAAAAAAAAAAAAAAAAAAAAAGCTGTGAGGAACACTGCTGCCTGGCCATTTATGCTTATGCTCAAATTGCAATACATCTATTGATAGATAAACTCACAGGTATTCTGAGTAGATGGAATTGTTTCTGGGCTGTTGATTAATATTTAACCAGGAATTTATATGAAATATGATCAAACATGATATTCAATTGATAAAATGTGTTGTGGGACAATTAAATAGCTCAAACATTTAGTAGAAGTCATGGCAACTTTATTGTGTGCAATTTACTATGAGTATTAATTTTCCATTGAATGAAAATTGACAGATCATTCTGGTACATACAGGTAATACTCAAAACAAATCATATTTTAAATTCACAATACAGTACAATATTTCACAAGTATGACTTTTTTTGTTTTTAAGAGCTCAGTGGTGTAAACATTATATAAGTCTTTGGAATCAGTGACAAAATCAGCATTATGCAAATTGAAAGGCAGCAATATGCATTTCATAGTATATAGGGTTGACTTGTAAACCATGTCTGAAACAGATTTGAAATTAACATCCAGTGATTACATAAACCTCATTATTCACAAACAAATGATTGAAGTTTCTCTGAAATGTACTGTGGCATTATAACACAATATATACAAACTGGAAATGTGACACAGAACTAAGATTTCAAGTTATCTGCAATCATAACTCAGTCATTAAGCAGCAAAACCATGTAACATGTACAGTTGTTCCAAATAGCCTTTGGCTAAATGTCTTGGGTCAATTAAATAAAAAAGTTAAAATAAAATGAACAGAGGAAAAAAGACATTGAGACATCAGATCCTTTGCCTTTGACCACATCTTGCTGCCATCAGATGCTTAGAAGGCCACGTCATATTTAAAAATCACAATGTAACAGGTATGGCACTAATTTCATTACTGAAATGACATTCTTTTCATACAAATATAGTCATACATTTTCCTCCATAAAAAAGTCAAAGTTTGTTACTACTTCAAGCCATTAGAAGTTGCAGTCCATGGCATTCTGGGCATACCTCTTAATTTGACTAGCATTCAAATTACACAGAAAGATTGCAGTGTGAAATATAACAATGCCAAGATTAAGACTAAATGAAAATAAAGGCACAGTCATCAAGGAATTAAAATGGTTCCTTCTGATACAGGGAGCAATTTGGTTTGAATAGTGGTTGAGTTTGTTATGTTTCAGCCATACAGATACCAATACTTGAATGACAAAAGCACCAGCAGTAAATACTGATCATTGGAAATGCTCAACACTATTAAAAAGTGTCCTTACAAATACAATTCATAATATGTGCACTAAAATTCATAGCAATTTACAAGATTGATGTTTTCCTCATTTTCAATGTCCTTTGAAGTTAGTCTTACAAAGCAGCAGACTGACTACACCCAAAGTGATTAAAGCTAGAGTGTGCACTTCCTATCTACACAGTACAACCAAAGCGTTTCCACTGCTACCATGCCATTACGGCTTGGGAAACGCATTCTGAGATTTAACCTCTCCTTTCCTATTCACTCCAAGAGGGATGTTTAAACTCCATCCTGTGTCGTGTGGCCCACCTGGCGTAAATGGCCTTTTCAGTGATGAAACGATGGCCCCCACGCCTTGCACGCTCATGGACCCTGTACATTCTGCATTCATCAATTCGGCTCTGCTCATAGTAATGGTATGGCACAACACTGTGATTGGCATGACTGGCATGAGAGAAGTGAGAAATGGAAATGATGGTTTAAGATAACAACTTACCAGAGGTGTGTTGTAGGGCTGAGTAATATATCAAATAAGATCCAGGAGGTCCCCAGAAAAATGAGGAATACTTTAATTTCACTATTTCATTCACTGGAAGTTCGCCCAACGAGAGAATATATAAGAGTGAGTGACTACTCTAACCATAGATTTCACTCTCTCCAATGATATCTTCCCATCTACAGTATGGACAGTTATGGAATAGAGGAATAAGTCATATCTAACTAATCTCGTCTCAGATGGGGGTCCATGAGACAAAATCTAATCAAATGGGTGTCTGCAGTCTAATATGTATCAATATGAGGGTAGTTGACATGAAAAAGATTGAGAACCCCTGCCATAGTGTATACTACATCCCCTGCCATGGTGTATGTAGTGTATACTACATCCCCTGCCATAGTGTATACTACATAGCAAGGAAATGTTTTCCCACAATGTATCATTCTGTTGTAATTACATGAAAAGCAAATGCAAATTCTAAATTTAAGACTAGACCTAATACTTGACCTAATAATGATATAAGTCAAGTAGTAGTTGGAAATGTCTCACCTGCAGTAATGATCATTAATCATTCCATAGATATGGATACTGTCACACATGTCCATGGCCAGAATCATGGTGAAGAAACCTGTGCTGAGAAACGCCCCAGACTTCATTCTGAAAGACACAACCAACATTCAGGCTTAACATACATCTGAAAACTTTTTAAAATCTTGCGTTGCCCTGATCATAACCGTAAATCTATTACCAGTCATGGTAATGGCCTCTGTTCATATTCTATTCCCATACTGTACCTGTTTTTTCCAGTTTCATTCTGAAAAACACCATCACAGTACTGAATCTTCTCTCTGGTCACAGCATAGATTCTGACCTTGGGATACTTCCTGGCTATTTTCAGGAGGACATTAAAGATGCGCCCCATCCCATCTTGCCTCATGTTCCTCTCAGGTCCCCAGAACACGTATGCGGTGTCTGCTGAACGTTGGAAGTAATAGCTCTCGTTTTTCAGAAGCAAGGGAACACTGGTGTGAGACACGACACGAAGACTTGTTTGACTCCCCACGTCTTTCTCATACCCCTGTGTGGGAGCGTTGTTCATGCGGATCACACATCCAACCCTATCAATCTCCTCTCCTATGCCAGCTCCCAGCATTTGGCCTGAGCTGGATACCAAGGCACACTGGCTGCAGTGCATATCTAAGAACTGATGATAAAAAAAGAGAGTATTTATTAAGCAGGGATTTGCAGAAATGAATACTTCTTTATCTTTATGCTGCCATATAGCGGATACATGCAATAATGTGTCTGTTTGTGAGACACAGATATGTAAAATTGATGGGAACATGTCAACACCTCACCTGATTCATCCTGCCAGGAGTGATCCTGATGTAGCCTCTGAGGCCATTGTTGTGAATAGAGGAGGATCCATCTGATCTGATCACGTGGCCATACCAAAGTAACACAGAAAGGCTTATGACAACCAGACAAACCCAGCGGATCCTCTGTAGGAATAGAGGCGTAACCGGCAAATTAGGATTCAGATCATTGTCAACAGAGTGACATGGTAAGTTGATATACAATAATAATAGTAATGATGATAATAATAATAATAATAATACTTGAATTAATTTATTATGAAATACCAAATATTCATCGCATTTCTAATGTATCTATTTTACCAGAGACTTCATATCACAGCCGTTGGGAGATCCCCAGTCCAGAGCCTGGTGATGGCACTCATAACGGACTTGGTAAATTATTCCAGCTGTTTCGAGAGAGATGAAAGTGGCAAAACTTGCTCACCTGTTGTTGGATGAAATGATCGCAAAATGGTCAAATATGCTAATGTTGTAAGTCAAGTGCGTTAACATGAATATAATCGTTTGTTTGTCGGTGGATTGTAACGGTACAATTTTTTCCAAACCTTATTTCTCATGTTGTTGAGGTGATGGTGCTGTGCAAATATGCACCGTCTGGAAACATAAAAGAGGGAACACTGTGGTTCCCCCATTGTCATGGAGGTAAATAATGTACTGGTGAAGAATCAAAGATATTAAATAAAGAACGCACCCCATATACCTCCACTACACTGAAACAAAATGCCTGAGAAAAAAAAAACTTTTTAAAAATGAGCAGATGTCGCACTTCCCCCCAACACACGATTTTGGGGCATGCAGTGACGATATACTATGATCTCTGATCTGATTGGATTTTTGAAAGACGTGCCCCTCTTATCATATACAATTGGTCAACAAATGAACTTCTCAATGTTCATTGGCTAATACTGCCATCATTCTTCCAATCATTCCAAAGCACCTCCCAAAAGCGAAAATCATTTTAGTGTGTGAAATGCGGCTTTGAATGTGATAGAAGAATGCCCTTCTCCCACACTTTGGATGCCCAAGGTATGTGGGTGATTATTAGATTCTTATGCCACTTACAAGCTATCCACTGGGTTTATGAAAGGAGATGAGAGGCTGAACGCCTCTGTCGATAATAGAGAAAATACAGGGATATATAACTATTGTCCCATGGATCAGTGGGTGTTGAGAGAATGATGTTGACAGGTCAGGCTAAGCTAGCTAGCTTGCTTGCTAACTAGCTAGCCTGGTAAGACCAGTGCTGTCTGCTTTTGGTTTGCCAGCATGCCAGTATGTAAAGACATTTTCTAAAAGTCAGTCTTGCCGGATTTAACTGAGAGCTGAGAAAGTGATAGCAAGCCTGTTGTCTCTCTGCTGTCAGAGCACCTAATAAGCTAACGTTATCTAGCTAGCGTGCCGGTTCTATCAGCCACTTTTGACAGACCAGCCACTGGAATCTCTATTCAGAATCATTCCACAACTTGGTTGCCGAGTAACGTCCTCTCTTTTTCATAGATTTGTCCCTTTCATTTTTTCGCCTCCTGGAGAATTTGATATTTCCAGTGTTGGGTAGTTAACTATATGTCGTTCAATCATGAATTATAGTATTCATTTTGCAATAGTTGGGTGGTAGTTTAACCAGAGACTCTCTATATAATGAGAGAGAGTTTGGTTTAACTATTTTCAAATCTTCAAGTCGTTTTTTCAATCATTAACAACTTTGGGTCATGTCCATCCTAAACAATAGAGGCCTTGTACCGAATGTTTGTGTAGTTCTCTCTCTTCCAGCATGGCTGCCTGTGATATAGCAACCATTGTTTTGTACATGGCAGTGGAAGAGACAACGGTTGCTATGTGCAAAATGTCAAAAATGTAAATGGATTGCATTTATATATAGTTTGCTATGTGTTGATATATAAGAAATATCTCAACACAAACATAATCATTTGGTATCTTATTACTGGATCTTGTAAACAAGTCACAGTAGAAATAGTAAGTAATATCATGCTTTTCCAGTGTTCTACCTTCTCTAGTCTCTACTACAGCACAGGAATTAGGCATTTTCTTTTGAAAGTGGTTACCAATGGTTACAGGCAGCCATACTGGAAGAAAGAGAACTACACAAACATTCTGTGCAAGGCCTCTATTAGCATTTTCCTGATTCCACCTCAACGACTGCTTCCTGACTGTCCTCTCCTTAAAACACACCCTCAGACATGCCTAAGTGAGGTCTGGCCTGCCCTGGTCACTTTATCAAATACACCCACACTTTACTCTGAGTCCATTTGGTTGTTGGTCAATGTACCTGCAGAATAGGACATCCCAGTCTCAAATGGTGTTGCAATGATTTTCCGCAGTGTAGTTTGGGTGTAATTGAACTACTTATTCAAAGTAGTGTTAGTTTGACAAACTGAATTTTCATTTTAGAGTAGTTAAGATTTAGTTTAAATTCTTTAATTGTGTAGCTGGTAGTTTGACAAACTACAGTTTTAGAGTTGTTTCCCCAACACTAGATATATTGCTCATAGCCAGGCAGTCAGCTTAGCACGTTTAAAATACACATGTCATGTGGGCAGGCGGGGCTGGTTGTCTGGCTGCTGACCAGACTTGGTAAGAAGGTAAGTAGTTGGCAAACTGTCAAAATGTTACTGTACTTTATTTCGCCCACTGAGTGAGTGTACCCTTTTGTCCTAAGTAGTGTTTTACATGTGCAAGCTTGATATCCTAACAAAAGTTCTAAACTTTTGCAGATTAGTTCATTTTCTGGTTTGAGAAGGCCATTATGGAGCCAACCCCATTGTGGTAGTGATAAGTTACACTAGCTGATCATATATCATGTACCCTTAAGTCATGTTTATTATTGTAATACCTCCCTAGGTTACTGGGTTTGAACAATATGATGCTGCTGCTCCACTAAGAGAAGGAGATCCACACACCTGGAAAGGTTCACCTCCAGATAGGTTGCAGAGACAGGACGGTGTTGATCTAAGAAGCTGGACCAGTGTCCAGGCTCAGAAGTGGAGGACCACAGGGTGCCCAACAGCAGGCCCTGTGCTGGCTGGTCACAGAACAGAGAGGAAGTCCTCTGGGAGGTGAATGTGAAGGGGCCTTGGACAGCTGTGGCCTCAGGGCATTTTCCTTACTGAGATGTCTGTCAAACGAGCGGAAGGGATGTCCATCGCCCAGGCTTTGGCCATGACTGTGGCTGAGATACCGGTGTTTCTTTACTCTACATTTGGCCAGGTAAAACATTTTGTGAAGCTCTCACACAATTATGTTTTCTGTCAGTTACAGCTTTTAAGCATATGCACCACTCAATTGTGTGAGCATTTTTTGTATTTATTCATTTATTTTACAAATAAAAAGTAAAAATTTGTTTATGCTTCACCAAGCACATAACTAATACTGCAGAAGGCTCGTTCTGCTAGCAGTCCTTTCAAATGGTCATGACTTCACTGACTCTCCCTCTTTCAGTCCATATTCTCTCAGCTGAAGCTCACACCAAGCCTGAAGAAGGTGCTGTTTGCCACAGCGCTGGGTAGCGTAGCGCTGGCTCTCACCGCCCACCAGCTGAAGAGGCGTGGGAGGAAGAGGAAGCAGGTAACGCAAGCGAAGGAAGGTCAAAAGACTGTGGGAATACCCGAGGCACTGCTGAGGTCAGGCAGGCCCTCATCACTGAAGAGAGGTAAGGCTCTCAGTCAGACTTGAAGGATGAGGCCAGTATCATTTTATTTTTTTCTTATTGTCAACATACCTTATGAAAAGACCAAAACCGTCAATGCATTTCTCCTACTTACAAGTATGGTCCATCTAGCCAAGTAGTACTTTTTCCTGGACTTGACTATAATGTGTAATGCGCATACTCGGGGACTACGCTGTTCTGTTTACTACTAGGCCTTTTGAAATACATTTTGTAATAACTACAATGCTCCCGTATTTCATGGTAAAACATTATGATATGTAAACCTGGAAATGTGTTTTTGTGAGCTGTATTTAATGATTTTAGCATAAAATGGGAGATAGGATAGGAGAGAGTAGGAAGAGTATTAAGAGTAGAAGAAATGCATTGTAGATTTTGGTCTTTTCGTAGGCTATGTTGACGATAAGAACAAAATCAAATTACACTGGCCTTATCCTTTAATGAACATATAGAAAAGATATATACTCAAGTATCGAAATTACTGCTGTGCTACTTGATTGTTGAGACAGCTGTATGTCTCACAATCTATTGATAAACGTGCAGACAACAAGCGAATGTCTTATTTCTGTTCCAGGTCCATTTCCCGGTCGACAGATGATGAGCCCGAGCACACGAAGTAATGACACCATGAGTGGAATCTCTTCTCTGGCCCCCAGCAAACACTCAAGTTCCTCCCACAGCCTGACCTCTGTATGTTAAACAGGTTTATCAGACTATCACACTGACACTTGTCTTTGTCAGAGTGTCCTTTCTCTTCTGTACCCATGTCTTCTCTCCCTGTCTCCCCCATCTTACTTTTTCTG
>OMKL01032869.1:2013-12199 GCA_900302295.1 Parasudis fraserbrunneri
GTACACACACACACACACACACACACACACACACACACACACACACACACACACACGCACACACCAGGATTGGGATCAGTTCACTTTCAATTAACTGAATTCAGGAAGTGGATTTCATTTTCAAATTCAAATCATAAAAGACTGCATGAAAAGGTTCTATCAACCAACCTGCTGACAAGTAAACGAGAATGATTGTTGAATGAATGATCATCAGCAATTAACTGCCAGATTTCTGTTAAAATGTTGAATTGATTGAATTGAAAATGAATTGAAAGTAAACTGATTGCAATAGCTGATCAACAAATTAGGTAGTAGTAATAGTAATGATAATCTAGAGTATAATAAAAGAGTAATAGTGATGATAAACAATACAGGGAAAATCATAGAAAGGTATAATCCATCCATCCATCCAGAGTGATCCACTTTTACCACAGTGTCATTAGAGCTAGAGTCAATAGTGTCCGACGGGTTAGCATCCAGGAGGTCCAAGAAACAGGATGAACTCACGACTCAGGAGACAGCACCCGGACGGTAGGGGCGAAGCACCGGCACCTAGAGCAGAGACGGCCGGGGCAGGAGGCAAAGCAGGACAGCTCCTAGTGGCTGGATTCATGCAGCAGAGACAGCCCGGGACACAGGCCCGGCACCTAGAGCAGAGACAGCCGGGGCAGGAAGCAGAGCAGGACACCGCCGGATACAGTATACATCTGTAAAACTAGAGTTGAACAAGTCTGTGTTTCCAGAGCACATGTGGGTCATTTTACACAACTATCAGTTAGCAAATAAACAAAACTCTGAAAGATAAATACTATAATAATCCCTAAAAACCCCGCAGAGAGCGCACAGGGTTACATTAGCATATAAAAAAAACGGAAACTTGAAATTATATCTGCCTCGAGTACTGCGTGAACACGTGGCTTAAAAACAACTTACCATAATGAGACATTCATGATGCCTAAAACTGTTTGATAGATTCAGACAGTGTTCCATTGCTATGTCACAAATTACATAAGGCTTGAATAAATAGAATAAATAAAAATTCATAAATGTAGTATGTAGTTACTGTGTAGGTCTGATTCAGGCATCATGTTTTTAACTGGGTTTCAAGTGAGGTGTTAACCAAACCAATCAAATAATCACACATGGCAGAGAGGTTTGTTCTTGATACTTCGATGAGACTGTGACAAGTCCGTTGGTAGCCTCTATTTTGTGGTGATATTGTGTGCCAACAGGTTTCCACATTTCCAAACAAAACCCGCTTTATCAACAAAAATGACTTAATGTTCACGGTTAGCAAGGGCTGTTAACCCTTTCCTTGTGTCTTCAAAACAAATCCATGCAGGGTGCTGATGGGGGGGGGGGGGCAGGAACAAAAGGCAACATCTCCTTTGCAACACATTATGTGATTATGGGAAATGCGGTCTTATCTTGAGAATTTGGCTACCAGTTGTTTCAGCAATGGCCTCATTTGTTTGCTGTTATTATACCAAGGTATCACAACTAATCTGACAATGATATATGATATGATATAATATTGTTGAAAGTTCTCCTTGTAGTAGCTCTAAATAGCATCATTGTATCTGTGCCCTCTCTGGAGCCAGTTCATATTCTTGAGCTGAGACCAGGTTAAACACTCCTTCCTCAAAGATACCTGAGTATGTTGATGATGAATGGCTGTCCAAACAGCACCCAGAAACCCAAACAGGCTTTTTTTTAATGTATTGCGTTTTTCTGAAAGAGCAAGACAAGATCTACAAAATGATGCATTTTGTCACTTAAACTGGACAAAAAAGAAAAAAAGAGTTACAAACTACAGCTTGTTGAATGTTGTAAAACAAAGTTTGGAGAAAAAGCCCCTCAGAGATTGTCATGGTTCTTCCCAGACCCTCTCAATAGAGTTATGTGGTAGCCATGCATACAAGCTTTGGAGGTCATCATATTTCTTCTTCAAGTGGATGACAAAATCTCGGGCAGAAAAATAGGAGAGGGCTGGTGGTGGAGTGGATTCAAGCGGAGGGAGCAGGCGGAGAATAGTTATAATCCAGCTGGAGGCTTTTACCTTTAAAGGTATAATCTGTAATATTGTCAAACAGCGACCTCTAGGCAAAAGAGCGCCACTTGGTATTGCACTTTGTGTATTTGTTTCTTTCTGACACGTGTTCCCCGACTGAGCCACTTGCTCTTGGACGTGTAGCATTATCAGAGTCTGTTGTTGTTAAAGGGCAATTCCACCGCAAAGCAACGTGACACTTGTTTACCGCATTGAGGCATAACTGATTCGTGCTCTCTACGTGGCCGGCCAAAGCGATCTCTGCCCGGAAATATCGGCAGTGGAAGGTGGTAATTCGGTGGAGCTATATGTCATGACGACACGTAGCTCTGCCCTCAGTCCATTTTGAAGAACGACTGTACAACAATGGAGTTTCCTCATGACAAATGAACAGCTGATGTGTTTTTACCTCCATTTTTTACGATCTACTTTTATTATCTACTGCTGCCCCATAAGGGTTCTCCTCGAGCCAATAATCCTCACTTAGTCCGTGTTAATAGAGGAAGATGTACAGTAATTGTGAGGTTTACTACCCCCTCCTTTCCCCACGCGCACATCTGAAACGCTTTATTTGATTCCGCCAATTCAATTGTACAAACGGAGACGGTACCATTTCATTCCACTTAATTATTCAATTAAGATTCAATTATTGCCGAGCTTCAACGTGAGCGTCAGCAAGGCTCAAGGACATGTTAGGATGCAAAGAGCATTATCTCCACCACGCAGCCCGACTACCTGGCACAGTAAAAACTGAACGCAACCTTGGTAGTCGTTTGACACTAGGGCTGGGTGATGTGGCCAAACAATCACATCATGATATTTTTCTTAGTCTTGATGGTATAACGGTATTTGGTTTTCCAGTGCAAATGACAATGTGATGTGAAATTCTTTTTTATGTCTTTATCTTGTCATACGATTGTCATGGTGCTATTTCATTCAACATGGTCTATTTTCTTTTACCTTTTAATACTGCAGCAAGAACGTTTCTTTTGTTTAACTTAATTGTTTTTACAATATGTATATATCGTGGATGTCAGTATTGTAAAATGCCATATCTTTGCATGGATCCATGACAGTATAACTTCATGGTATACCTCCCACCCCCAAACATTGCCAAACATTAAGATCATTAACCTAAAATTATAGCCAAGGGCTCTGACACACAGACACACAGACACACACGTTTAACCAAAATCTGGCACATTCATTAACCCAGTTATAGTCGAGGCCTCCAAGATGGGGAACATGGCATTGACTCACAGTGCACTCATTCTCTTGCCCATAACCTTAACGTTAAACAGTAGATTATTAGGTTATTAGGTTATTTCCATGGCCTAGGAAAGTCCAATTAATATTTTGGAATGTGAGCTGCTACTCTCCCAAAGCCAGAAACCAGAGAAGTGAGACTCAAACCTGTGATGTCTGGAGTTGCTCCACTGACAATGCATGGGAGATATTGTGGACCCACGGAATGTTTTGTTTGAGTTTTTCTACCAAAATAAACTTTATTCTACAGTAGTATTCTCAGTTCTGAAACAGAATATGTACCCATATCCTCCCCCTGGGTGCTTTCGGTGTCATCTATATCATCTTTCCCAATTCATTGTCTATGGAGCAGTTCCAGACACTATACCTTATGACATCACAAAATATGACTTTTAGCACTCTCGTTTTTTGGGAGTTGGGAGAGAGTTGTTGGTGTCGTGGCTCAGACCACAGGAATAACATGTGCAAATTCTGAAATTGGGCGTAGTTCTCCTTTAACCACTAACCCCCAAAGTCAGCTTTTTCGTAAACACACACACACACACACACACACACACACACAGAGAGAGAGACAAGACACACCTTCTGAATTGTTCATCCTCATGTCTCCCACAGTGCAATGCAATGCGACACTATCGGGGATGGAGGAAATTGTGGAGTCCCCAGATCCTGCGACTTCTTCCTCTTTCTCTCCCCTGGAATGCACCTACAGCATCACTGTGTATTCGGGCTATGGAGTGGAGATTCAGGTACAGTAATGCTCATCGTCCCACGGTATTAAAAAAATATATACAAAAAAAACACTGCAAGAAGCGAAATATTCAAAAGGGTAGGCAGAGCACACATGTTGTAATTGCAAACCTGCACCTGTTTTTAACCGCCAGAGTTTTTGTGGTTTGAAATATATAAATCCTATGAGTCATGTGATTGTAGTTAAGAAAACGATTTCCTCCTGGCATTTTCTGTAGTAGTGACGATTGAATTCAACGTCCCATCAAAGTAAAAGTTCCCTTTGAAGTAAAAAAAAAAAGAAAAAGAAAAAAAAAGGTTTCTGGATGAGGAGGACGTTAAAATCAAGTATTTCAAAGAGGAGGTCAAATCATGCATTTCAAAGAGCTGTAACATTTTGTAGTTAGAATGACAAACACATTTAGAGGTAGATTTTCAACCGAAATAGCCTAATGCGGAACTATGGGGTTAAATGTTGCAAATCTTCACCGATAAGCCTTGTTACGCTCCGCTGTGCTATGTACCTGACACCCCTGTGCAACCAGCCCCTTGCGCCGTGCACCTAAACTAGAGGTGTGCATAGCGGTTATTTTGATATCCGACTATCCGCAGTCCTTAACCGGTTGAAAACCTAGTATAGTTCCTTTGGTGAAATGTTCAACATCATTCGCAAAACTTGTCAGCACAAGTTCACACGTTCACACAGCATGGAGCCGAGGACGAAGTTATGCTTGTTTTTATTTATTTATTTATTTTTAATCTTTTGTATTATTGTCTCTGGTCTTGTTGGCAATAGTCCTCCAAATCCGGTATCGCTGCAGAACAGGCCCTATCCCCAAAACAGCACTGCTGAATGTGTTGGACTCAAAACAAATCAGCAAGCTATCAGACTATAGATTCAACTAACAAACTATTGGTGGATTTATGCAATATGTTGAGGGAAAACTTGGATTTTATTTTGGATTTTCATTGTTTTGAAAGTAGGTCAACAAAACATAGGTGTAGATGTGGTTTAGCTGTGTACACAGGGTCCTGGGTAGGCTATGATACGTTCTCCAGATAATCAATGCCCAAAACGGATGCGCAAATAGGGTCGCAGGTGTGCAAGACGCACTACACTGGCTCTTTTGAAAATCTATCTGCTAAAGGACCATACCGGTCTTTTTTGACATGTGGGTTCAAGTCGTTCTTGCCTTGATACAAAAATCAAGGAGCCCTTCTTTTTCCATCATCTTTTTGACTTTACTGAAAAATTTGAAAATGTGTCTTAAACGCCACATAAACTGAAGAAAGTCACCACATTTGACTAAAATGGAAAATAAATGCACCTCAGAGGTTAGCGTGGCATTTCAGTCAGATGTGGTGGCGCCTTTCGTGGGTTTATGTGGTGTTTATTTGATTTCCGTGGTGAATTGGCAGAAAATAACTTTTTTCAGTGACGGTAAAATATTACGGGAAAAAAAGGGCGCCTTGATTTTTGTATCAAGGTAAGAATGACTCACATGTCAAAAAGACCGGTATGGACACTGTGCTGCACCTTGTGGTAGGGGTGGGCGATATAGCCTTCAAATGATATCACAATATTTCAGGGTAATTTGCGGTCATGATATTCATGACGATATGAAAGAAAAAAAAAATACTGAACAATGTTTTATTGGTTGTCGCAGGCATGGTTGTCTTTGACAAGTATTTCCTACCTGGGATGGTTTATCTCGGGTCGAGCTTCTTAACCAGTCACTTAAAGCCCTGTTTTTCCACCGTTTGGATCAGCATCATGTCCTCAGCCAAACAACATGTAACTGCTTCAGTCATGTCATTCCACCGTTTGCTTCTCCTGTCATATGGAGCGCTGCTTGCGAGAGCTCCAGCTGTGCTCGGCTGAGTTAGTGTCATTCGCCTGCTTTTGGGCCGCCCATCACCAGCTGCTAAACTCTCCTCCTCGCGCGTCTTCTGACTCTCCTCGTACTCCCACGTGTTTTTGCTAAGTGCTGAAACAAGTTTATTGCGTTTCCACCTTTAGCCGTAACCGTTTTCTTGCATATTTTGCAAATGATTGTGCTTTTGTTGGATGTCTGACCTCTTAGCCAAACCACGTCCACATGACCGAAGTAGCTCCCCTTTTAGCTACTAAATCCTCATCAGAGGCTGACCTGCTCTCAGCCGCGCTTGTATCATTCTGGTGACTAGAACGCTGTAGGCTATCACACGTGCTGGAGGTATGCAAATGTGCCAACACGTCATCACGCCGCTATAACGCTAATATCATGATATGACACTTTTTTTCCCCATGTACAAATGTATACCGGTGTTATCGTGAATGGTATGATATGGCCCCACCTTGGGGTATTGATTTTCATGTTTGTCCTCCTCCTCCTCCTCCTCCTCCTCCTAGGTGAGGAAGGTTAACTTGTCCAAGGAAGAGTCTTTGACCATCATGGGGTATGGAGGCTTGGGACCAGAGCTGTTGGCCAACGAGACCCTGATGCGAGAGGGCCAGGTGATTCGCAGCTCAACCAATCAGGTGCAGATTCACTATCGCAGTAACCGCCAGACCAATCACGGCGTGTTCAGCCTCCACTATCAAGGTAAATAAAAACGCTTTTTTCTTTCCTTTTTTTTTTTATTTATTTTTTTTTTTTTTTACTTGTGCTCTTGGGATGCTTGGGTTTTCTCACCATTCAAAGGTATGAGACCATTCTGGGATGTGATATTATAACCTACTGAAAGGTAAAGTCTGGGATGTGATATTATAACCTATTGAAAGGTAAAGTCTGGGATGTGATATTATAACCTATTGAATGGTAGACTCTGGGATGTGATATTATAACCTATTGAAAGGTAGACTCTGGGATGTGATATTAGAACCTAGTGAAAGGTAGACTCTGGGATGTGATATTATAACCTATTGAATGGGGCATGGGTTTGAACAACATACATTTTAATCTACTGTATTATGCAGTGCAGTCCATAAGTCTTTGTCCATTTTTGTTGTTTTGTCTCTGTATTCCAGCACATTGAACTTGAAATGGAACAATGACTATATGAGGTTAAAGTGCAGACTTTCAGCTTTAATTTGAGGGTGTTTACATTCATATCAGATGAACCATGTAGGAATTGCAGCCCGTTTTATACATAGTCCCCCCAAAAGTATATTTTAATATCTGGTTGCAATTCCTTCCTAATCAATAACTGCCTGAAATCTATGACCCTTAAGTCGTAATGAAACCAATGCCCTTCAGTTACATATTACATTGTCATAAATATGATATGGAGTTTTAAGTGACCAATAAGACAGTGAAATATATTGTGAATCATCGCGAGACTTGCACTACAGCTCAGTGTTCAAGCTGGGAATAATATTTCCAGATTTCCGCATGTGACGTGTTTTTAAAGGATCCAGGATTTCACTCGCTCACCGCTCTGTCAGTCTGTCCGTAGTGGGCGGTTCACTTAGTGGAAGGACCAATTCAGTCCATCATGTCATTAGCCAATGACTCCCGTCAGCTGTGTAGGTTGAAGCCCCATCAAAGTCTCCTACATAAAAAAAAAAGAAGGAAAAAAAACGGTGGTACTGCACATGTCAGGAAATGCGTTCTGTTTCTGAAGTGAATTAGTCTCAACGAGACTGCGCGAGTTAAGCTCACGGGTGATGTATTTATAGAGTTTTGCTGTGTACGCCAGTTTGAGGCGAAATATATGTCCCAACGTTCCTGGGTTCCGTTTCACCAGCTGGGTGTCAATGTCAGTGTTAAATTCGGCTTACCTGTGTCCAACGTTATGTTCAGTCGTCAGGCAACAGATATTGCACCGTCTAAAAATATGACTAGTAGTAGTAGTAGTGCTTTATTGGTATGTAGTAGTCACAAGACTGAATTAGTTACCAGTTCACAGATTAAAAATTAATCCAAACATCAACACCCAATTTTTAGCTAAATAGAATACAACTATAGACATACATTATGAGATCGAGATAAAATTATAAAATGACAGGACAAATAGAGATAAAACTGGTGCAACACATACTGTAAGGTATGGTATGGGAGAGTTTTGAGTCAGCAATATTGGGAGTTATGTTGTATGGAGATTCAAAAGTCTATGGTTTGGTATGGGAGAGTTTTGATAGTTACATGTTTTTGTGAAGGGATTGTTCCGTTTTTGACAGTTGCGGGTTATATGGCCAGAGATTTCTAGACTTGTTGGGGGTAGCCACCCAGCAAACTGGGAGGTTTGGAGATTTTTGACCGCGGCCAGAGATTTCAGTTTAATTTGTCTGCTCTGCCCGGGCCTGGTTTAGCCAAGCCACAATAGGGTATTATCAATATTACCATTTATTAAAATGTACCGGGATCATATGGTGATGAAAATCATTTTCGGATATTTTATAGACCAAACAACTAATTGATTAATCGAGAAGATAATCGACAGATTAATCGATAATGAAAATAATCGTTAGTTGCAGCCCTGATGCTAGCTTACCGGGAAAGAGGAGCTTAAAATATTTAGCTAAAAGCTACATTGGTAGAGGAAAAAAATGGGCATGGCCATGCATGGCCATTTTCAAAGGCTTAAGATATATGAATGAAATTGGACTCATTGGAACGCAGCTCATATTACAGTAGTATCACGGTAAGTTAATGTCTGTAAGTCACTGAGGGAAGGTTTGAGTCACTGAAGGGACATGATCATGGAGGTTCATAACCCCTGTATACACCTTTCTACTTTGAAAAAAATTTATTCCCTGGTTGTCGTTGAAGTTATTCAGGAAAACACAATATTCTTTTTTGTTGGGCTTTTCTTTCTTTTTTTTGTCAAATATGGCCTGCTCACACAAACGCAATGCATAATGCTTTTAACGGTACCAGAAAGATTCCCCTGAATCATAAGATATAAAACACAATATGATGCTCAGAATTAGTAAATATATAAAAGTATGTCCAGATGCTTTTAGAGGGTCCTCTAAATGTACTAATTCAAAGCACATGTTTAGTCTGATTGTCATTAATATGCTGGAAGTGTACACTTAAATAAAAAAAAAAAGTGAGATGTTTACCAAGTTTAAGTTGTACTTAAGCAAACATATTAAAAGTGTACTATTTTGGTAAGCAAACGTAACCAAAAATACATCGAAAGTATAATTTATAATATATTTAAGCACATCTCAAGTACAACTTTAACACACTAAGTACAGCCTATGTAAGTGGTTTCAATTTAATATGTTAGTATACTTTCTGAATACATAAAAAGGATACTCAAGTATACAAAGTATACTTTCCGAAAATATACTTAAGGGTGATTGTGCAGACCTTTTCGTGTCAGTTACACAGTGCGGCGTCTCTCTCCCCTCCCATCTGTCACGTACCCATCCACAGCCTTTCTGCTGTCCTGCTCGTTCCCTCTGTCTCCTGAGGGAGGCGGCGTGACGGTGACCGACATCCATCCCGGAGGTCAGGCCCACTTCCACTGTGACCCGGGGTTCCAGGTTCGGGGTCACGAGGTGGCCACCTGCGTCAACGCCACGCAGCCCCACTGGAGCACCCCTGAGCCGCAGTGCGTCGGTCAGTCACTAATATTTGTGCAGATCGATCGATTGATCTTTCTCTTTTATTGATCTTTTCTCTATTCTTATAGACAGGCATTTAGACCCAGCACTTCAAATATGTTCTGTTTCTGATGCTTTTTGTGACATAGTCATTTATGTGGTCTATTCAGCAAAACAAATTGGCAGATCACAATTGTTGTGTTACAAATCGAGTTACTAATCAGTCTAATCAGTTAGACTAGTCAGTCTAATCAGATAGACTAATCAGTTAGACTAATCAGACTAATCAGTTAGACTAATCAATCTAATCAGTTAGATTAATCAATCTAATCAGTTAGACTAATCAGTCTAATCAGTTAGACTAATCAGTTAGACTAATCAATCTAATCAGTTAGACTAATCAGTCTAATCAGTTAGACTAATCAGTTAGACTAATCAATCTAATCAGTTAGACTAATCAATCTAATCAGTTACACTAATCAGTTAGACTAATCAGTCTAATCAGTTAGACTAATCAGTTAGACTAATCAATCTAATCAGTTACACTAATCAGTTAGACTAATCAATCTAATCAGTTAGGCTAATCAATCTAATCAGTTAGA
>OMKL01032880.1:10190-24715 GCA_900302295.1 Parasudis fraserbrunneri
GTTGTTATAATGTTTTTCTTTCTTTCTTTTTTTATACAAGCCCCACAAGTTATGACTTGTGATTAAGCAGTGTATGAGATGCAATAGTCATTATCCTCTGGGATAAACATGATGTAGCAAATCATATGACGATCACACAGTGCTGTGACTGACGCTGGAGCTTTCCTCTGCTACTCTACAACATGTGTCCAATGTGATGAAGTGTTGCTTTTTGATTATTAATCCCGGTTCAGGTATTATATGTCATTCTGCACCGTTTAATTCGGATTATGGGCTTATGACTTTATGACCTTTTTGAGAAGAAATTATCACTTACAAATGAATGCAAAATATTTTTTGTCTTGTTTTTCTTGATCGCTTTTAGGGACATCATCAAGATTCTTTTTTTTTTTTAAGAAAAGAAAAGACATTGATCCTTATCTAATCAATGCCTTTCTCTCAAAGTTTCATCATGTTTTGTGACTATGTGCATTTCAAACATGTTTTGTCTCTCTGTGAAGAAAAGGTTGCATTTTTGTGGCAATTAAAAGTAGGGACAGAAAATGTATATGAATTTGCAAATGTATATGTGATGCTTTATAAGACTAAAACAGTGAAGGCCCAAATCAAGTGCTTTTTGAAGGATGTGGAAATGACATTGGCATGTTGGCATCATAGATGTTTGGCCCTTTTATTAATCATAAAGGTGCTCTGACGAATACATGTCTCTGTTAAATACATATACATTATAGCTGATGAACATGTTTTTTTCCACATGTTAAGAAATTATTCACTTTCTGTACACCTTTCTTACATTGTTCTATACTCCTGAAAAGGACCAAATCATATGGCAAATCTGCCATATAGCTTTGAAACCCCCCCATCCCATGCACACACACACGCACGCACACACACACACACACGCACACACGCACACACACACACACACACACACACTTTCAATTTCTCTATCTGTTGCTCTTCTCCATCTCACACTTTCCTTCAGCTTCTGGTCCCTTTTCTCCATCCTGTTAAAGTTTACTTGATGGGGGTGGGATAGTGGATGGGAGAGGGGTGAGGGGGGGTTCCTCACTACTTATGGACTGTGAAAGCTGAATGAGCTATCCCCTTTAATTATGATTACACCTATATTACATTTCAGTTCCTAATTGTAATGAAATGACATTAAATAAACAACATTGTCAAAGCTGTATTTGCCTCTCTTCTACATGCTTTCTGCATCTAAGCTTGGCCATAGGCCTTGGCCAAGGTTGCACAAGCCCAATGCTCAAAATGAATATTACAGACAATTATTTGAAAATAAATTTGCAGAATGATTTTGTGTGTGTGTGTGTGTGTGTGTGTTTGTCTGTCTGTCTGTCTGTGTTTGTTGGTTGGGGGTGTACAGTAATTGAACCAAAGTCAGTATCTGTTTGAGCTACGGTCTACACTGCACTCTAGTGGAAAAAATTGAAACTTTGAAATGTATCTACGCCGATGTCTTTGCAGAAAAAAAACCTGCTCCCGGAAATTCCGTCATGAACGGAGCGAACGGCCCGGATGCAGCTGACCGTTCTTTTATAAACATGGCGTCCGTGACAACAGGTGAGAGAAAAGAGGCTCAGCTAGCGTGGTTGGGCGCTTGGCAATGCTTAAAATATTTCAGTAACGTTATTAGTTATTCGTTAGGTCAAGTACACCACAATGCAATGCTGTCGTAGAATTCCAGAGCTACTGATGTTTGTTGTTGTAGGTGCCAGTATCATCCGCATAATTCCTGGTTAACCGTCAGCTAACGTTAGCATGTCTATGCTAACTTAGCTAACTAGCATAGCAGCTACAAAAGCTCGTCCTTTATGAAACGAATAAAGCGAGCTTAAAACCAACAACAGCGAAGAAAAATCAAGTAATTGTTAAAGTTACTCGCCAGCCGTTTGCTTCATTGGCATATTCCAGCTGTATGGATTCCTTCAGCTGACGTTACTAGGTAACGCTAGTCAACGTTCACATGTTGCCGAAGTTGAGTACTGTTAGCAGCTACCGAATCAACACCCATCCATCTAAATCCATTTACTTATCTTTTCACTCGTTGATTCCCTATGTTCGTCAGCTAACTTGATCTAGTTCCACATGGCACTTACCAGATACATTTGAAAGGGGAATGCCACTCATTTTAAGAATTTACAGGTTATTCCTTTGCCCTAGGACATTTGTCACTATATGTGAACATGCACCATTCCCTCCTAAAACTAGAAACCAAAGGGTGAACCCTCCGATTTTTGATGTCACCTAGATGTAAAATCTGGGGCAGCTCCAATGACAATAAATGGGGCACTGACTTTGTGAGGCCATAAAATGTTTGTGTGAGGCCCTAGCATTAGAAGAGAGTGATGTATGTTTACAAATACTGACTGAACTGTTCTGGGAAGAGCGTGTGTGCATTCTTAAAATGGGTGACATTCCTCTTTAATAATGTAAGCTAATTGGGTGGTTGGTAACGTTAGCTCAGTAGTCCTTGCTAATATGGATGGGTATAGATGGCGTGCTTGTCACAGCATTAAAAGGGAACTGCGTCCGATGTAAGAACTGATGTGTTATTCCTATGGTCTAAGACAATCCAACAACATAAGTGAACATGAACAACTCTCCCAAATAAAAAACAAACAAACAAGAGTGCTGAACTCAAACTTGTGACGTCATCAAGTATAAAGTTTGGAGCTGCTCCATAGACAATGAATTGGAAGAGATGTTATAGATGACACTGAGAATGTATATGGGCACCTTTTCTGTTTCTTTTTTCTGTTTCACAACTGAGAACATTACTTTAGCGTAAAGCTCATTTGGGTATAAAAACTCAAACAAACATTCTGTGGGTCCACAAAATCAGTCCTCCATTCATTGTCTATGGAGCAGCTCCAGACTTAATACTTGATGACATCACATGTTTGAGTCTTACTTCTCTGGTGTCTGGCTTTAGGAGAGAGTAACTCATGTTCACAAATATTGATTGAACATTCCTGGGTCATGGAAATAACATATTGGAATTCTTAAATTGGGTGTAGTTCCCCTTTAAATGAGTTATAGTCTCTGGGTGTAATAATGGTATTCATGAGCATAATTATAATTTAGCATGTTAATGTCTTTGACCAATATGAGAAAGTAACACAGACCTATACAGACAGCTGGATTACCATGGAGTAATGCTAACTTGATTCCTAAACTAGGCATTTTATTTTGTCCAGTTGTCTGTTTGATAGAGTCTGTAGCTAGCTAATGAATTAAAAACGATCATAGAACCTCGCAGTTTATACAGCAGGCCTGCTAGGCAGAGCTATTGTTCTGCCAATGGCTGTGAACTCCCTGTGGAATTTCACTCCTACCACAAGACGTTTCATCATGGCTTTATAAATAACGCCCAGCTGGCCAGGCTTAGCATGTGTTGTGTGACTTCAGCATGCTGTCCCTTCGGGTTAAGGTCTTCCCCTTACATTTTCCATTAGAAGTCCTACTGTTCCTTAGTGTTTCTTTATCTTGGACCAGGCCAAAGTGGTCTGACCACAGTCATGAATGCTTTGGAAATGCAGCCAAAATAATACACAATTCAGATGAGGTTACTGAAATGATGAAGTACTGTATAACACCCGATCTCCTCTTGACTCCTCAGCCACCTCTGAATGGATCCAGTTCTTCAAGGACGCCGGGATCCCAGCCGGCCTAGCTGTCACCTATGCTGTGTCCTTTGTGGACAACAGGTAAATGATTATAAAATATAAAGTACGGACAAACTATCCAAGGAAACCAAAAGGAATAGAGTCACAGTGGATTAGATTTGGGAATGGTTGCGTGTGAGTTATATCTGAGTTATATTTGTGTGCACCTCCCCCACTCTGTGCAGTTGGCAATAATATCTGACACCATATGGAGAGATGCTTACTAGAGCTGGGTATTGATACTGATTTCCTGAATCGATTCAATTCCGATTCACAAGGTACCGATTCGATTTCCAATTCGATATCGATTCGGTTAGGGATGTTTCAGTTACAATGCCAATTTTGCTTGGATATGAAAGAGATTTTCAGAGAACTAATGCTGTGAATTGTACAAGGAAAATGTGAAAATATGAATGTTTACATTAAGGATTGACCCCAAAGCAGTAGGGCTGGGCGATATGGACCAAAAATCACATATCTGTATTTTTAGGCTGAATGGTGATACACAATGTAAACTCCTCAAACAAAGTTTGGAAACGTTATTTTGATCGATTATTCCTCCCCTTTAATAATACCAATTGGTATTGTATTTTATATCGTTGGAAAGTCTGATTAGTCACCTTCACAACGAGGTACAACTTGTTTTACTTGTGTGTCTACATACGCGTAGACACACAAGTAATGTTTACGTTAGATTGTTAGAAGCCCATATGAATCATTAATGGTTGCAGCCTATTCTCAGCTCCGACAGCCTGTCTGGCAATTAACGTTGATCTACTGCTGGCAAACTTTGACCTGACATCATGCACGAGTGTCTGTGATTAAGAAAACGTTGCAAATTACCCAATTTAAATTTTATTTAAATTGCAGTCAACCAGCTCTCAATGTAAGTTTGCTCAACAACAGCAGACCACAGGCTCACCAACAATACAAGGCATCACTCTTATCATCCTTGAAGGGTCCCAAATGACAAACTTGAATGTGTGGTTCTGCTGCTCATCTGATCCGAACCATCGCCAAATAATTTGGACTGCGGCTGTCTCCCTCCATGTTGCAGTGAACTTATTGTGAGCGAGTGGGGGCAGGGTTGTGTGGAGAGTGCGAGAAGAAGAGAGATGCAGACACTGGCAGGCTTTACAGAAGAAACGGGTTATGTATTTTAACGCAACATCAAACTATATCTATATAAACTGTATTGTCTCATTATATATCTCGTTTGAAAATAAAAGTCAGTATACACCCTGTTTTAATTTATCATGACCAACACACTACAGCAACAAAAAACAAAGTATATATTTCAATATATTTTCAAATGAAGATCGATTCGAATCGGAAAATCGCTTTTTTTGAACCGAGCTAATGCCTACTGTTCGTTGTGCTGTCCCTGTGCATTGCATGAATGATTCTGTTGTCATTCTACTGTGTGACGTGTATTGTTGAACTTTGTATCTTGTTCGTATGTGTTTTCACTCTTGTCACCACAGCAAATTCCTGTACATCTATTGTATTTGGCGAAGAAAGTGTTTCTAATTCACCAAACACAAACACATATCTCTGACTGTGTCTCTGTAGAATCCAGAAGAACATGTTGATGGATCTCAGCAAGGAGATCATGATGGACCTGGGCATCACGGTCATTGGTGATATCATTGCCATCCTCAAACATGCCAAGCAGGTCTACAGGCAGGTGAGGACTTGAGAGCCTTACCTACCACAATAACAGTGTGATTTTACATTTGATTGGCTTCAAATGGTTATTACTTGATGATTTTTAACATTTAACCTAGCTCATAGAAGCTTTTGAAATGCTTTCTTGTTTTCTGAAACAAAGTTATTGCAGTACTCTCCATATCTATAGAATGGTACAAAATAGGGGTCGACCGATATTGGCCGTTTATAAAATATTAGTGTCAGCTAATATCAAAATATTTATATCAGTCTGCCGGCATTACCATCTTTCATGGGCTAATATTTAAGGCTAGAGTGAAAATAGTGGGACGAAATTAAACTAAAGATAGCAAGGAATACATAAATGCCAACCTTTTCATGCTACCTTACCCAAAAAGGGGCTGAATAATGCTCCAAATTTAACAATATTTCGACAAGAAAGAAAATACTTAATACATTTATTTTTGTAGGCTAATTTTATGCTAACTCCATGTTTATTTAGGCTAAGGGCAAGCTTAAAAAAATAAATAATAATAAATAAATAAAAATCAAAAAAAAAATCCACAAAGATCTGATCAATAAGAAAAAGTTGTCACTCAAGTTCAAATTTACCATATGCTAATTAATTATTCGTTATCTAAAAGTTTGTGCATGGTTCCACACTTCGCTTTGTGAGTAACATTACTCTGCGCCTGGCAGACCACCATCGGGTCTGCAGTGACCATTTTGAAAGGGATGACTGCCAGTGCCAGCCAAAGAAGAGGAGACACCCCTCTCCGAAACACATATTCTCTCAAGAAATGTACTGTTGGAAGAGGCAGGCAAGCAGACAGGCAGGCAGGTCTCTCTCGGGCAACTACTTTTAGATTGATTATCAATAACCAATGCATATTTGTGAATACTGTTGATTCTAGAGATGTCCTCATATTTTTGCAGGAAATAATTCAAAGCATAGGGGTAAAATACATTTTTATATAGATAAATTAGCATAGTCAGTTAATCAACTAAGAACTGACAGCTCTAATGTAGATAGAAACTATGTAATTCTTCACTCCATCTGAATTAATCTGGTAATGCAATGGGAAGAAATATAACAGCACATTCTGTTGAATTGTTAATATAAGAGGCAACGGTGAGGAGTATGAGTAAAATGAAGATAGGCCAAAATCTGGCCCATTTGTGAAATAAAATCAGATTAAAGAATATATAAGTCATCAGTGAGGCAAATTGTTGTAGAAGAGAAAACACAGTTACAATAGTTAACACTCATTCCAACAACCAACCCACAGTTACATCACATAAAAGAAGCATAATTTAAAGATAAAGCCTCATACTGTTAAATGTATGAAAGGGTGAAAGTGCACACTGTTGTGTAAATGTCTCAAAATGTAAACCTTTGGTAGCTACCTGGCCAAGATATATGTCCATATACTGGCCCTCATCTTCATCAGTTGCCCCTGTGGTCAGTGTGTGGGGAATGGAATTTAGCTCTCTTGCTCTCTCTCTTTCCATTCACTTGAATTGGTATTGCAGACCAAAGTTTCAGTCATTCCTCTAACACTTAGAGGGAGTTAAATCAGGCAGGGGGAGAGGATGGGGCAGCAATGGTTACCACCAGCATTTTAGTCCCCAGCCGATTATTGTTTATTGAGACAGACAGAATTATTGGTGCTAAAAATGTAGTACTTTTACTTGTTCTTTAAAAGTGGCACTAGTGCAGATCTTTTGTGTTATTCTCGCTTACTGTCTGTCTGTCTTTCTCTCTAACATCTACAGGACATGTGCAAAATGGCCACTGAGGCCATCTCCTCAGGGCAGACCAGTGTTCAGGCTGAGCTCAGAAGAACTGCCAATACCCGTGAGTATCCAAATTAACAGTATGTATATTTTTTACGGTGTGTATATATCATGGACGACGGTATTGTAAAAATGAGTGGTCAGTCAATATATCGGCTGATAATGGCCGTATTTTAAATATCGGCAGTGGCCTGCCAACATTGCCATCTTTCGCAGGCTCTAGCAGGCTTTTAATGCCAGAGTGAAAATGATTGTATCATATGAAATTAGAGGTCTCAAGGAATCTGTTGATACCAGTCACTTCATGCTAGCTTAGTCAGAAAAAGGTTAAATAGGGCTTCAAAATTACTAAAATACTGCAACATTTTATATCCAAAGATTAGCAATATTTTGTCAGGCTAAATGTAAGCCTTTAGGCTTCAATTTAGGCTAATGTTGGCAAATGCAAACCTAGCTGTCATTAACCAGCTAAGCTAGCTAGCTAATATATCTAACTTTAGTAACTTAAGTTTAGCAGTTTTGTGTCTAATTTGTTATTATGAAATTGTTGTTTTATTAAATGTGTGTATATATATATATATGTATATCATTATATTGGAATTGTATCGGCCACCCTGCCCTCTAAATATCGGCCACTGAGAAACCCATATCCATGGACCACTACTAAAAATCCATACCTTTGCATGTATCCATGATGGTATACCCTCATATTCAGTATACCTCCCAGCCCTACTGTGGTGGTACACCACAGTTCACATTTGGGCCGCCAAAACAAAAAGTCTGTTCTAAAAACAGATGTCTGTATACTTCTACACTCGCTGGCTTTGCAGACATACACACACAGTGAAAGACAGACAGGGAGTCAAGATCTAAGGTTGGTACTTATGTCAAGTTAAACCCACAAAATTATTGTTGTATATACTTTTAAGTGCTGGTAGTCAATCTTTTTAATTCATATTGTATCTATCTATAAACGAGTGTCGGGAATCAATAAGAAATGCTGATAATCAGTTTTGAAGTCAGGTTTAGTTAAAACTTGTTTTGCCACGAAATAGTGCAATAGAACCAATTAACACTTTTTATTCAGCCACTGGTGCTAGCAAGGTCTCGTTATCCACAATAGCTACTTGACCGACTTTTCTTGCACTGAGTGCAAATTGTGATCTGTCAGCGTGAAATGAGTAACGTTAACGTTAGCCTCCTTGATTTTCAGATCATATTGAGAAGTATTTCAAACCTATCACCAAGAAGAGCGATCGAGCTCAGGATGAGGAGAAGGGAAAGAGAACCAGAGGTAGAGGCTAAGCATAATTGGCTGACTTAACGTTTTTTTCCCATGGATAAATTATATCCCTTTTCTAAAATCGGAAGTGGTTGAGGTGGTCATAGTGGTCATTTTATAATTGAGGAATCTTGTTCTGGGCAGGAATTCTACTTGTCAGGAACCAAACCAAAGAAGTTAGATTTTACGTGTTTCTTTGAATCTAGGTTACAAGTAGTGCTGCTCCAGCAGCAGATGAGAGAGGGACAACTGGTGAGAGTGTGCAAGGGAAAGATGGCCCAGGTGAGACAGAGAGAGAGGAAGCAGGTGGGAGTGTGCCAGCAGAGAGAGTGCCCACAGGGCAACGAGAGGCAATAGGCGAGAGTTTGACAGCACAGAGAAGGAACAGCAGTGCAAAGTGGGTCTGGGTCAGATATTAAAAAAACAAAAATGTCTGTAAAAATGTTTTTATAATAATATATGCTCTCCCCGTAATAAAATGGACTGAACCTGCACAAATATTGTATTTCTCTGTCTTTATCATAGTACTTAAACAAAACATAGTAGATAGAAACACTGTCCTGGTTAATGTTGTAGCCATTCACCAAATTGACGATTCAATGTGACTTTCAATTTTAAATCCCAAGTTGGATTTTCAAACCCCCAAAGATTTTGATCAGTTCTGTGTGTTATGGTGCTATCTGCTGACATGACATCCATATTATTGGGTTTGTAACAAAAGTTGCCATCAAGGGAGGAACTTATTCATCTTGCCGATCAGCTTAAATGACAGCTTTTGGTTGGTTGCAGTAGTCAGGTTGTGCCACGCATCTCCTTCATTATCCTTCTTAATTTGAACATTGGAAAGTTCTCACGCATCCCAGCTGCCTTGCCCAGCTGCCTTTCCTCATATCTCCCCGTCTTGTCTCAGGGATGGAAAATGAAGATGGTTCCTATCAGAAAGAGACACACATCTGGCTAAGCAAAGACCAGATAAGAATAAATAATCTTTCTGCTTCTTCTTAGCCGCCACCCGAATGATCGCCAACGCCTTGAGCCGCGACTCCCCCCCAAACACTCCGGTCCGTCGACCAGACAACCGGCTCTCTGTCACAGTGTCCAACAAACAGGCAAGCAAGAGCGGCAAGACAGGTAGATACCCCGAGCAGTTTCTTTGTTTTACTCTACCTCCCCCCCTCTCTCTCTTTCAACTAGTTTTGCTCTCTCACTTCCCAATCCCCTCAACCACTTCTTCTTCCCTTTAACCTTTTACTTCTTTTTTTTTTACCTCCCCCTTTCAGTTGTGAGTCGGCCAGCGGACGAGGGGAATGGTTTGCCGGTGGTGAAGCGCCGGCGCGTCACAGCGGAGATGGAAGGCAAGTACATCATCAACATGCCCAAAGGCACCACGGCACGCACACGCCGCATCCTGGCCCAGCAGGCCAAGAAAGGTAGGCCTGACCCAAATGGCCTGGGCCACTTCGCCGTCGACTCACTAAAATGACACTCTGCTTACCGACAAACTCTTTCAACACTAATAGTATTAACTGACTTCTTGCAACTAACTAAAACTGTACTGACAACACAACTGACTGCTCACTGCCTGCAAGCAACTAAAATCAGAACTACAAACCAGGGGCCCGCCTGATTGTTTCTCTCTCGTGCTGTGGTAAATTTCTCTCTTGTCCTATACTAATGCTTAATGCTTCCAAGTATTTGAATTAAGCTTTGGGTTTTTGTTTTGTCCCCGTCTTTAGTTATTTGTGCCATATCCACCAAGCTGGGAAGTTCTCTTTTGTCTAACTGCTCTGTTTCTTCAAAAGGTCTGAAGCGGACATCTGTGTTTGAGAGACTTGGAGCTGAATCAAAGGCAGACACAACAACAAACAGCAAGGTGAGACCTCTTGGTGTGTTGTATCAACTTATTGGGGTTTCAACCCCCGAAAGGCCCTTGGTAACTAATTAACTTGTTCTCAATTTCCTGTCTATTCACTTCGATCTTCTCTCTCCAGCCCACAGGTGTGTTCAGTCGTCTAGGCAGAGCAGATGAAGAGGAGGATGACCCAAGGCCAGGGAAGAATGCTGCGGTGGACATGGAAGTAGGGGAGGAGGAGGAGGAGGAGGACAGCGATGGGGAAGGCTCTGTCCTCCAGTATGCCGGTGTCCTCAAGAGACCCGCTCTCGCCCAGAAGAAGGAACTCGCCCCCAAACCAGCACCCACCACCCTCCGTCGCCTGGGAGGCAAGTTCAAACTACCCTCCTCTGATTCTCCTACCTCCTCTTCCTCCTCCCACGATGGCCTCCCCCCTGCCAAGCTGAGTGTGCTTCAGAGACTGGGCAAGCCCCCTGCCACACACACCAGCACAGCAGTGTCCCCGCCGCCAGCAGACACCCAGGACAACAGGGTAACTAGCACCAGGCCCAAAGCCCTGTCCAGACCAGCTGTAGCCAGCCCCAAGGTCAGCAGCAGCACTGGAGGGGGAGTAGGAGGGGAGTGCCTCGGGGCCCAGATGGACATCGGTTCTGTCAGCGTCTTCAAAAGACTGGGCAGCAAGAAGACCTAACACATGTATTCCCGCTATGTCCCCCTGAGAATATTTAGACTTTTAATTTCTGTACATTGTTTTTTTTTTTTTTGTGTTGCCATCCTTTTCCATCCCTCTACAAGCTGGAGTCATGCAGAGCAGACATATTACTTTGACCACCAAATGAAGAATAGTCACTTCTAGTGTGGTATCCATACTTGTCATTCAATCTCAGTACCTGCAGAAATTAAATTCCCAGCCTCCCTCTATTTCATTATTTAACCACAAAGTTTCTTATCAAACTGTGTTGTTGTTTAATTATTTTTATATTGTTAAGGCCTGGGCATGGCATCCACAAAGCCACCCAAGAGGGTGGATCTATTATGACCTCATATCTCTCACAACCTTAGAGTGTATCTATGACTCTGTTTAAGCTGTACCTTCTTTCACGGTCCTGTAGAATGCATGGAATCATGGTATGTTGAAGATCACCTTTATAGCTGCTACAAAGTAATTTTGGAAGGGATTGTGTGATGTAAAAGAGGACTTTGGTGGACAGAATTGGTTCATTTTTCAAGACTGGGCTGATCAATTTCATATATAGAACATTAATTGACCTTTTTGATCTTGGGGCTTTAAACATTGGTTGATTCTCAAGTCTTTCCTTGATTTGTGTTAATGGTCACCTGCTCAAAAATAACTGAGAAGGTATGAGGTTCGTCCCATTGTACTTTTTCTGCTAATGGGCTGTGTAAGTGAAGTTAAGAGAGGAAAGATGTTAACGAAAGACTACACAAGTTCAACCTTTGTCTTTTGTCTCAGAAACGGGACATGTAATGACACACAGCAACCTCTCAAAGTCCCCTTATATCAAGCAAAAGCACCTCACCACCTCATATTCTGCACTTGTGGAGAAATGGAAGTGCATGTTTCCTGATGCCCACTTTCACTTTTGTACTGTAGTCCTGAACGTTTTGTATAATCACCTACTTGAAGGCCAAACCATTAGATTTAGAATTTTACTGAAATGCAGTGTATAGATTTGGTTGATGTTTCACCAAGCAGCAAGCCTGCTCTACTCCATGCATTTCTAAGTTGAATGGTACATTGTGTTATTTTTCACCCATATAAAGAAGCCCTGATTTGCCGTATGACCTGGTATGGGGTCCACAGTACTGTGCATTGTCTAGTATCCGTTCACCCAACCCGCTGTGCGTCACCAAGACTTTTATATTATTTTTGTCTATGAAACTTCACACGAGAACTTTGTAACACTGTACAGATTTTCAGAATGGGAAGTGACGAAGACAAAAAAAACAACATTGAATCGCAGTGATTTCTAAGATATAAAGAAACAAAACCTCCCTACTCTGAGAAAGTGTACTTGATAATGTAATTTAAAAAAAGAAAAAAAAGTCTCCACTCTTGTTTTCTAACCATTGTCTCCCAGACGTAGAAATTCCCAAGAATGTCAGTTGCATGTTGTTGTACCTTGAACCTGCAAATGAGACATCCCCACATTGAAACCTGGTATATGAGCGCTTAGTCAATATTTGTGTTCTCTGGGGGAGAAATGGGAAGCTAATGATTTATCAATAAACTTGTTAAACTGCCACTTATCTCTAATTGAGATTACATGATCTCAGCACACCATTGCTATGTGGGGGCAGCAGGGTTGCCTGTCAGCCAGTATGTCCATGAACAAGACATGAACCCCTACCTGCTTGGATGCTTGTGTTACTAACCGGTCTGAACCAGAATTTAAACCATTTAGGTGTGAAAAATAAAACCGGCAACCCCATTCATTGTCTGGAGCAGTCCCCAGTTTTTTGTTACGTCTGGGTGACATCTCAAATTCACTCTTATTTGCTGCTTTAGGATAGTGGTGTATGCTCACAAATATTGACTAAACTGCTGGGGAACAGGAATAATGTGAATTCTTAGGTTTCATAAGCTGCCTCAGGATTATGAGGTTCCTTGAGTGGTACCTAGTCTAATGGTTTGAAATTAGACTTGCAGATGAACTAGAGATGATAGTTCATCAGAAGAGCCTGGATTCAGTGTAGGCTACACCCTTATCCCTGAACCATATCTCTGGCAGGATATTACCCCAGAGGCTATCAGTGGACTCATTCTGCTGCTTAGTAACAAGCAGCATTACACAGCAGGCGATGTGGTGGCGCAAGAATAACAGGCACACATGGGGAAGTGGGATGAAATGGCAAAGTAGTTAAAAGACAATGCAGGAACTGTAAATGTAGATGCGTGTTAAGGACGTGGCTGTGGTTTAGTAGTGGGGTAGGCTACACAATTCTATGTAATTTACAGTATTTCCCCTTGAGGTCGCTCTTCTACTCGTCGTCTTCCCCCACCTGCAGGTTAAACTGTCCATCCCCATATCTCATCAACTGAAGTGATCAGACGGTCTGACGGGTAATGGTTTGTGTTGACAGGCGGGCTACTTGATGAAATGGAAACTGAATTTACTTGCAGAATTAGTGTCCTATCCATGAATCATGGCATGATAACATGACAGTCCCTGTCCTGAACAACTGGACCAGAATGACGTCATCCCTAATTGGGTTATAATTTGAAGTTCAGAAATATGAATGAATTGCGAATCATTTCAGATGTTATATTAGATGTATCGTACACTTCCTTAACAACGATAACCTTGTCCGCTTCGCAGGTAGGCTGTAATTTCTGGGAATGAAGATATTTTTCGATTTTGAAGCGTAGTTTATTTTTTCTTGACGAAAAGCTACACCGGTGACAATTAATCGATCATGTAGCAAGTATTTGTCTGTTTTACAGCTTTGCCATGCAGAATTTGACTGCGCTCGTGATGCAGCAGCGCCTCACGACTCCTCTCTTTCCCACAATGCAACGCACTGGGGGCTGTGTGCGCTGTCTGTGGTGCTGAAGCTGCGCGTGCTTCGGAGGCTGCTACACACAATCCAAGCATCCTTTGGCGAGAGGTTCACAGCGACAAATGAAAATATCGACGCAGAGGGAATTCAAGTAACCTTACAGTCAATTATTTGTCCTTTTGAAATAGTAAATACCAGTTATAGATGCTGAGATTAGATTTTTGTGGGCCTATCTGCCAAGCCCAAGATTTACACCGGAGACATTTCTGAAGCCCTTTTATTTCTCGAGCCTCTTTCTTCATTGTTGCTGCCTGCCTTACTGTCTCACGCATTCCCGCTCCATCTCGCATCCTTTATGCACAGCACGCTGCTCCAGTCCTCTCCGAGAAAACAGACCTTCTCGTTGGAACAGCATGGCCCGCTCCAGTCGCGCCCACTGAGAGAGATGGAAGCCAAACAGCACCCGATAAAGAGCCTGAAGAGCTACCCCGAGACGGGGGGCCGGAGCCTAGCGGCAGCCGCGGGAGGAGACGGTGGTGGGTACCGAGCCGGCTCGGCTGAGATGGAGATGGAAGCAAAGATCCAGAAAGCCATTGACTTCAAGGTGGAGGGGCACCGCTGCTACAAGGAGAAGAAATTCCGGGAAGCGATAGGGAAGTACCACCGGGCGCTGCTGCAGTTGAAGGGAGTGCATGTTGTCGACGGGACCACGGGC